>OVBE01002040.1:0-32730 GCA_900406425.1 Iberis pinnata | reverse complement strand
GCTACATTCAATATTTCATCTCTGAGTAAGGATCATTTGTCTATGTGGTCAAGAGCATGTTGTTCCATTAGCACAATTGTTGCCACACCAGCGAGAACTAAGGAAAGAAGGAAATGATCCCAATGAGTACAAAATGGTTAAAAGTAAGTTATAAAGTAGAGTAAGGAATTACCTATGTCTTCCACATGAATTTCTAATTCATTCCAGTTAACTTGAAATTGTTCCAAACCAATTTCCTTGCATTCAAGCGCAATCCCATGCCGTCTTATGAAGAAAGGCAATAGTATGGATAAAAACTTCAGTTTACGCTACACTTCTTTGTTTGAAAGTTTTATCGAGTTAGAGTCAAGAACTTTTATTGAGCGTTTCTTGAGGTCGATAGCCACTCCAACCCAATGTACACTCTAGATAAGAATAACGCTGTAGATCCTATCAATATATGTGTACCAGTTTGGACGCTTTGACATAGGCAGTGTTGAAGTTGTTGAGAACTAAAACTTATTTTTGTGAAGATTGCCCTGAAATGATGCCTAAAGACGCCTCTTCTCAATAATCCAACTAATGGGGACAAAATCAAACTTGAAATTGTGGATTTCATCACGTCTTTTCTGAATGAAATGGAAAACAACATCCACCACCTAGTGGTAAAGACGTTAGAGAAACATATAATGTGTATATAAAAAATAGTTACTTATAAGAATTGAAATATACAAACTACCATAAAAAAAATTTAAAACTTACATTGGGTTGCCAAATCTCTGTTGGTTGAAATAAGGTCTAAAAGACAATGTTTTCCATGCTCAGGTTGTCACCAAGGTCATACACCCTGATCAAACGAGTTATTTGGTTGTTTTTTTGTAAATTTGAACAAAATTATTTAGGAAAGGTGGAGTGGTAACCTGGATATCTCAATGACAGCTCGAAACTCCGCACATTCGGTTTTTGTGGGCTCCTGAAAAGCTTTGAAGTGGAGAATAAGAGGAGAGAGAGAGAGAGAAAGTGATTTCCTCTACATTGTCATCCTCTACAGTTGTTAACACTATTGTTTTCTTTGTTTTTGCCACTTCTTTACTAGATTTTTTTGTTGGTTCATTAGCAGGATAAGTGAAGGTATTAGACTTTGTCCGTACCCTACGACTTCTTCTGACAACCTCTCTCTATGGACTTCTTTTTGGTTCTTCCCTCTTCTTCCTCTTTGCTGGCGTGATTGGTAATGAATCATTTGGTTTACCCTTCTTTTGATTATTCCGTGTTCATTTTCTCGCTTGCAGGTGTATGTTTAACAATATATGAGATTCATCTTCATAGACTTCGATGGTAGATTTTCCAATGTTTTCTACATGGTTATTATGAAATATCCAGTATACGGTATAACTAAATGGATAGATGAACTACATTGTACAGAAATAAGATGCCTTACTTTTACATAGGTAGGTTGTGGTGTCACAAACCATCTACTTTTCTAAATGAATCGGACACCAAAATACCTTTGACGAGGCAACATAACTGAGTTTATGAAAGTTGTTTGAAAAATCCTTTAAAATATTGGCTTCCTTTGTTCTTTCAACATATGAAAGCGGAGAAACCTAGTTTAGACGTTTTTCTGATCAACGATAGCTGTTATAATATTGTTTAAATTACAGTGCTTATTACACATAAAATAGTACCTTTATGAAATCTTCAACACTTACTCATGGTACAACGGTTGAGTTTATATTACCTGATATATTGGTCCTTGAATGCGTAGACTGTTCATTACGATGCTTAGAAGAACTTTCTATATTTATTTCTTGACGAACATCGGGTTGAGTTAAATTGAATGAGAAGGATGGATGTTGAATCTCCATCATCGATGGTGAAATATTTGCACTAGGAAGATTATTATTTGTTCCCATTTTGGGTTTACTTACCCCTAAATTCCCAAAATCAACAAACCTTAAAGGAAATCATAGTTCGTATACAATGGTCAGTACACTAACTACATAACTAGTAATTGCATAATTTGAAGGATAGAGATGGTCTCCAATACCTGACACATTTGTTTATATTTTATCCGCAACAACATGTTGGGATAAATGGAGTGAGAAGGACGGAGGGTCAATATCATTGATGTTTACTGAATGATTAACAGTTTTCGTAGTCATTGAAGGTGCCACAACTGCTCCGTTTATGCCTAGCTGACCATCTTCAGGAAACACAAAAGGTTATGCATATTCAAAAACTTTACGAGTGGAATACCAACTATTGAATTGTGAGTAGTAGTTTGACTAAATATGCACATTGAAGAATGGTTTGTTACTAGACTCATTGATCTCCATGTTCGTGTTGTCAATAATTGGATGAGGTGTTTGTAGAGGCCGGATTGTTGAAGTTGATGGTAGATTTTGTCAGGGAGATGTTGAGTCCTTTTGAGGGACACTAACTTCCTCCAGCACAAAAGGAATATGTGGCACTACATTTGCAATGATATCGTCAGCTTCTACATTTGATCTTAAAATGAGGTCATCATCCCGAGGAGGCGAATTTTTTTCCTTTTATCCACTTTCATTGAATCTACAGGCGTTGAAAGGCAAAGGAAACAATGAAAGCAAAGAGTTAATGTCGGAGTAGTAGTTTAACCAGATAAGTATGTTAGAGTCTGTGTGCATACCAGTGTTAGAAGTTTCTTCTGGTGGGATACTTTTTTATTTACTCTCTTGTTGAATGAGGTTCTTCACATCTTTGAACAGCTTCGCAACAACAACATCAAACTGGGTCATGGCAGTCTTCACAACAACCGAATCAATTTGTGTTATCACACTCCATGTATATCCCTCAAAGGTAGGCAAATTTTACTCTAGAACCATTGAACTGATCTTACAGACAAGTGTATCTTCATTGAATGGAGAGTTTCTATTTGACGTAGGATGTCTACATACATCACTGTTGGCAGCTTCATTTGCCATATTTTCTTCGTTGCTATCCTCTCTTCATTGTCTCCGCTTTCGATTTTCCTTTTAGCTTCCTAAGCCTTTTTGTGGGCCTTAATAACATATGCAGCACGAACACCACCACACCGGGAATTAATCTCAAAAGGATGTTCATCAGTTATCAAATATAGGATAATCCATAGCAAGATCATCTTGGTCATCATCTAAGTGGATGTCAGCCACTAAATGAGGGGCGGCTTCACTGAGCAATGAGATAATTGAACATGTGTATTAAGAAACAAAGAAGAGATGGAGATTTAATGAGTTAAGTTCAGTAGTCGAACTAATAATGGAATTTTATTAGTCATACTACAAGTGTAACTATGTTACGAACGTATTTTAATAAGTTAGGGAACTTACTTCTCCAACCATGTTGAGCGACCTGAATGTTTTATTTTTAAGGTGTAGGCTCATTACACTGATGAAGGCAACTGTATCCTCAATTTTTTCATTTCTTTCGAGCATTGATTCATGTACTGCATTTTCTAGAATTGGAGGACAAGAAGCGACAGTCACAAGAATCATGGCATGGGAAAATCCTTGTATTACAATGAGTAAAACTAAAAAGGTCCTTGGAGTTGGTGCTATCAACAGTCAAAGAGAAAGACTTCATTCCCCAAGGGTACTTGACAAAGTCATAAATGCCTAGTACGTGTTGAATCCTTTTTTGGTGATTGGAGTGTTGTTTGAGATTAGACACAGTATCTCATCAACCAAAAAAAGAAGTGCTAGCCTGAACCTTATCTCAAGGTCCTTGTACTTCTTGCCTTGTACAAGTTTTTGATGAATCCATGAAGTGGTAGGTTTTTTCTCTCCATCAAAAAGTTTCTTCTAGATGCTTTCAACACTATTACTCGCTTTACCTTTCCCTTTTTCCGTTTAAGAAGCTTTTTTCTCTTATCAGCGTCGTTCTCTGCTTTGCAATTTAACCCGTTACAATAGCAAATTCTTTAAGACCATACCTTATCGGCTTTCCCGCAAAAAGCCACCATAGTTCATTCTGATTATCGATCACCAACTATCTTGACAGCAGATAGTGAACAAATACAAGAGAGAATTCATGATTTTCCATATGCATAACGAAATTGAACTGCGAATTCATCAGCAACTCCAACTGATCTTCATCTAACGCTTGTTTGATATGTTCGATGGCTCTAAGGTTGAAGTATTTATTAACCATAGTTCTTCCATGAGTCTCGTAGTTTAATTCAAATAAACGGCAGGGCAGTTCATGGTTCGTGTCTTCAGCCATATTGTATATGTCAAAGCAGACAAGAACCAAATTAAATACTCGAACTAACATAAGTAGTCAATTTTGTCTGTCCAAAAAAAAACTTATCCTCACATGGGATAGGAGAATAAGTTAGAAGGTGAACAAGTACAGAAATGTGGAGGAAGACAATAAACAGTGCAAACAAAGAAATTGACAAACTATTCCTCCAATAAACAAAAAAACCAAAATTTTGACAGAGGAATAGAGAGATGCAAAAATCGAGTGACATATAAAAATTGATTTGGTATTGTGAAGAAATTTTTAAAGTGTGACCTAAACGAGTGGATTAAAGGTTTGTAGATTCTGTAAATGGCGAGGAAGACGATGAACAATATACCCACAAAAATTAACAAACTATTATTGAGAGAAATCAACACTCTCTACAATTTATTAAACACGAATACATACATGCAAAAGTAGATTCACATATAAAAATTGATTTCGTATGTATGAACTAATTTTAAAAGTGTGACCTAAATGAATTTAAAATTCTTCAATTTTGGAGTTTATAAGTAATTATATGCGATCGAAACACAAATTCCACATAAGATATTGGGTGTTGATTCACCTTTTTGAAGAACCCAAAACGAGAGTTCATGTTCTTCGCAATGGAGTTTAATATCTAAGTATTGCAGTGAAATAATAAAACGTGAGGTTATAAGCGTTTTCTCTAAAGATAAAACTCTAAATTTAATTTTTATGATTTTTTTTTATTTTACAATATAATTCTTAATTTTTTCACAATTATTTAAAATAATAAAACTTATAGATAACTACATCTAATAACTGTTACATGCATTGTTTTTTTTCCAACCAAACTATGTTACATGCATTATTAATTAATAAACATGATCTAAAAATATATAAATTTATTAAGAAGACATGCTAATTATATAATAAATTACAATTCAACTACTAAATTATTAACCATAACTAATTTAATAACGTTCCTATATATGATCTATTAATATTTATATGAGTATTACGTTTTTATTTTATATGTTTTTAAATATGATATGTATCAATTAATGGACATTCAAAGTGAAAAATAAATATATATTGGTATTAAAATTATTAATAAACACAAACTAAATGGTTTAGTGGTTGTGTCATTTCTGATGCGTTTTTATTAGACCAGAGATTAAACTTGGCCATTCGTTATGCGAATGCATTTGCTCCTATGTATAGAGTTTAAGTTACTGGCTCAGTTCATTTTGGTCCATAAATTAATGTGACAAAAATGATTAATAAAAATCTTTAAGTATTATTTATAAGTAATATATAAATATAGGGATCAAAATTTTAAAAGAAAAAACAAAACAAAACCTCAAATTTGAAGTTTTCTTTGTATTCCAATGGATCTCAAATTTAAAGATTTGAAATTCGTTTAGAGATGCCATAACACTGCACTATTTGTTATTATTATTCACGAGAACTATTCAACATTAACATAGACTAATAACTATTCATATATGCTATTCACCATTCATATTAGGGAGATTCTCAAAAATACCATCAAAAACTAGGTTTATTCCAAAAATACCACATACTCCCAAATGTTCTAATAATAACATATATTTTTCCAAAAATACCACAAAAATGTTTTTTTTCCCCCGAAAATACCATAAAATTTGAAATAACTTTAAAACTAAAAATTTAAATCGTAAAACCCCAAAACCAAACATTACCTCCTTCAAAACAAAAACCTAAACTCTATTTAGTGAAGCCAAACACAAATTTGTAAATTCTAAACTTTCAAAATTAACTATTTATGTTTGTGGTATTTTAAGAACATTTGGGAGTGTGTAATATTTTTAGAATTTGAACTTCTTTTGATAGTATTTCAAAGAATTCTTCTTCATATTATTAGTATTCTAAATTTATATTTTTAATATTCATAATTCATATTTAAATATTCACCATTTTCCACATAAGTATTCATCACTCACATAATAAAATAGTTATCTACATATAATGATTTTAAAAATATCATTTTAATAAATTACAAAAGTAAAAAAGTATAATGAAAGTAAAAAAAAAAAAAAATTCTTGAAATACCATCAAAAGAAGTTCAAATTCCAAAAATAACACAAACTTCTAAAAGTTCCAAAAATACCACACACTTCCAAATGTTCCAAAAATACCACAAACATAAAAAGTGAATTTTAAAAGTTTAAAATTTAAAATTTTGGGTTCTGGTTCACTAAATAGAGTTTAGAATTTAGTTTTGAAGGAGGTTTTTGTTTGGTTTTGGGGTTTTAAGACTAAATTTGAAATTTTAAAAGCATTTTAAAATTTGTATATTTTTGGAATAATAACATTTTTGTGATATTTTAAAACATTTAGGAGTGTGTGATATTTTTGAAATTAACCTAGTTTTTTTTTAACTCAATAAACTTCATTCCATACTTAACCAGTTACACTGTTCGGGTGAGTGACCCTCATACGGTATCAACCAATCAGGAATTACATCAAAACAACGAAAAGCAAAGGGTTTGAGGGAGAGAGCAAAGGCTGCCATTGCATCCGCTCCTAAGTTTTCTCCACGGGGAATATGACCTATCGAGCCATCTAAGAACGTTGAGCGTTCTTCATTAATCTCCTCTATCAAGTTCTGTAACCTCGGCCACTCTGTCGGATTAAGGCTGGCGTTGATCAAGTTTTGCGCATCAGTCTTGAACTCCACATTAGACACGTACAGGGCCTTCATACATGAAACCGCCCATCGCCAAGCCATTGTTTCCGTGATAAGAGCATTTTCTTGTTTCGGCATGGCCATTGCTCCACAACTCCAAAATTTGTTTCCACGCAAAAGGATCCATCCAAGTCCACTTATCCCTCTTTCATTCTTCCATGCTCCATCAATCCAACATATGAATTTGTCATTTTGCATGTTCCCGGGACGTGGTGCGTGAAGATGGGTTGAGGATTGTGCCGCTACTCCTTCACTTGGTCTTTGTGCATCACATCTAGCAGAGATCGAAAGTTCCCAATTCTCGGCATCATTTTTCGCCAATGATAGAGCTTTCTCTAGTGAGATTACAGTCCCTGTAAAATAGAAGTCATTTCTCAATTTCCAAATTCGCCATATTATCCAGGGGATTAGCTTGTATATGTGGGACAAAGATTCATCCGCTTTTGCTTTGTCTAAGAAGTAGCTGAAGTTCTCGTATATTGACGATCCCAAAGTTCTAGGAAGGACTCTCTCTACATTTGCTAGTAGCCAAATCCCTTTAGCAAAAGGACATGAGAATAGGAGGTGACTGATTGTTTCCTCTTCCGCTCCACATCGAGGGCACCTACTATCATTGTGTAGGTGGCGGTATGTGAGAATAGCGGCTGAGGCAATGCTTTGAGAGAGACATCTCCAAAGAAAGTTTCTAATTTTTGGGCTGGTATCAATTTTCCAGACAGCATCAAAAAGGTGATTCAATGATGGTCCGTAGATGGTGGGACTCTCTTCCGGAGGTGTGAGAACATGTGATGCGGTCCAATGACCCAACTTTACCGAGTATTGTCCATTTTTGGAATAACTCCAGATGTATCTATCCTCTCGAAACCAAGATCCAATGTAAACTGAAGTGACAAGTCCGACATCCTCGTGATGTATCAATGATTGTAACAACGGAATATTCCAAGCGGATGAATTGGGAATTAGCATCTCGTGTATGACTGTCGGTACCCATTGCACTTGGTTTTGAATTTGAATTCTCGGGGCTCTTGGTGGATAAGATGGCAGCCATGGTTCTAGCCAAATCCCCTCGCTTAATCTTGAACTGAAGNCCCTCGCTTAATCTTGAACCGAAAACTTTCCTAGCACCCGATTTAATGAGCCCTTGTGCAGACCACAATCCTCTCCATGCGAATGAGGGTTTGTTACCAAGATGGGCAGTGAGGGGATTGAGAGCTACAAAGTATCTGATCTTATAAACCCTTGCTAGTAGTGAATTCGGTTCGACCAACATGCGCCAAAGTTGCTTCCCTAGTAATGCGGTGTTGAAGTCTTCTAAGTCCTTGAATCCGAGTCCTCCTTCTTTCTTTGGTTTACTCATCTTCTTCCAAGATATCCAATGAATGCCATTCTCTTGTGCTTTGTTCTTCCACCAATATTGGGCCATGATCGAGATGAGACTTTCACATACCGTTTTTGGGATTCGGAAGCACGACATTGCGTACAGTGGTAATGCCATAGCGACAGCCTTGAGGAGTACCTCTTTGCCGGCTTGTGACAGAAATTTACATTGCCATACATTAACTCGGCTAAGCAGTCTTTCTTTTAGGGAATTGAGAATATTGACCCGAGAACCCGAGAAGGATTCGTGTAGGCCGAGGTATAGACCGCTCCCTCCTTCGTTTGGTATACCCAATATTGCTTTAAGCTCTTGCTTATTCTGTTGAGTGATTTTCTTGCCAAAGATAAGGCTTGATTTTGCTCGATTAACTTCTTGTCCCGAGAAGATGCTATAATCCGAGATTATCTTGAATAAGGATCTTGTCTCATTCTCACTAGGTTGGCAAAAAAAGAGGTTGTCATCGGCAAAAAGGATGTGAGAGATTGAAGGCGCTTGTGGAGCTATTTTTATTCCGGTGATTATGCCCGAGGCTTCGGCTTTCTGCAATTTTTGAACTAGGATCTCCGTACAAATGACAAAGATGAAAGGTGACATCGGATCTCCTTGTCGAATACCACGTGACAGGTGAATTGATCCATGAGGTTGTCCGTTGATAAGGACCAAGAATGTGGGGGAAGTAATGCATCTCATTGTCCAATTCACCCATCTTGCATTAAAACCCAATGATATCAAGGTATATTCGATAAAGTCCCATTCCAATCGATCGTACGCTTTTGTCATATCCATTTTGATCGACATAAAGTTCTTGGCACAATGATCTCTTGTTTTTAAGGCGTGGATCACCTCATGTGCGATGAGGATATTATTTGTTATCAAACGGCCTTTGACAAAAACCGTTTGCGATTCGGAGATGACCGAAGGGAGTATATTACTCAATCTTTTTGTCATAAGTTTTGCAATCACTTTGTAAGCTACATTGCATAGGCTAATAGGCCTAAATTGTGATATTGAAGATGCTTTATGGATTTTTGGTATTAGACAAATGTTTGTATGATTTAAACGTTCATCAAAAATCCCTTCCACAAAAAATTCTTTAACCATTCGGGTTATTTCGGGTCCTACTATTCCCCAATACTTGTGATAAAAGATCGTCGTGATCCCATCCGGGCCGGGGGCCTTGGCTGCACTTATTTCACAAGCTGCCATGTAGATTTCCTCTGTGGTCACTGTCTTGATCAATTCTTCATTTTGTTCTAAGGTGACCCTTTTTCGTTATATCATTGAAGAATGTAGGATCAAGTAGCCGGTTGGCTTTAGTGAACAAGGTGGAGAAAAATGCGACAACCGCTTCTCCAATTTCTAGTTCCGTGAAGACTTCAATCCCTTGGTCATTAATGAGGCTTCGAATTCGGTTTTGAGCTCTTCGGGATTTCGTTGAAGCGTGAAAGAATTTTGTGTTTCGATCTCCTTCTCCTAGCCATTGTAATCTGCTCTTTTGTTGCCAAAATATTTCTTCTTCTCTCAATGCTCTATTCAACTTGCTTGTTAAGTTCCTCAGATTATCCGGATCAAAGACAGGTTTGTGCGTGAGGTCATGAATGGCAGTTTTAGTTTCTTCGATCACTATGGCTGAATTCGTCTTGTTTCTCCGCTTCCAGACTGATATATCTCTTTGACAGTTACGTATTCGATCTGTTACCGTCGGATGCTCTCCTTCTTCTATATTATCATTACCGTTCCAGCCTTCCTTTTGTCACGTTTTCAAATCCATCTTTGTTGATCCATCTCCTGTCAAAATGAAAACCAAAGACTCTCTTGTTCTCGCGACCTTGGCAATTGATGAGAAGTGGACTATGGTCCGAGCCAACCCGGTTTAGGTACTTGGCTTTTGCTCTCAGGAATAAAGTCATCCAAGTCCCATTTGCTACCGCTCTATCCAGCCTACAATGGATAATATCATTGTAGCGACAACCATACCAAGAGAACATGTTGCCTTCGAAAGGTATATCGTTCATCTCGCAAATCTCTAACATCGTGCGAAAAGGTTTAAAGGAGGCTTCTGAACGCGTGGTTCCCCCGAGTTTCTTTTTGTTACTTGTGATTTCATTAAAGTCTCCGGCCATTACCCATGGCCCTTGTCGTCTCACACTAATCCTCATAAGCTTCTCCCAAACGTAATCTCTATTGTCTCTTACCGGATCTCCGTACATGAACGTAGCAAAAAACTCTTTATTTTGCCACATTGCTTTGATATCTATTAAACAATTCGAGGATTCAAGCACTCTAACTTCCACCGATTCCTTCCACATTAGAGCTAATCCCCCGCTTAATCCTTCCGGTTCAACTGTGTGAATATCATGATACCCCAACAAACCGAGTATCCCTTCTAGATAGTTCTTTTTATTCTTGGTCTCGCTTAGGAACATTAACTCCGGGAAATATTGACCACATATTTTCGTGAGGTGATGAACTGTCGAGGTTGTTCCTATACCTTGACAGTTCCAAGCTAGGGCTCTAATTGGACTTGGGTGGTTTAGGATAAACCACCAAATCCAATTGTTGAGACGACACGTCTTGGTTAGCATCAGATAAATTTGCAGCCGATACATAGGGGATCGGAAAAGTTCCCGGTAGGGGGATCGAAGATAAATGCTGAGTAGATTTTGGTACCTCCAGAGTATTGAGACTATCATAATGATAGTAAGGGGATCACATGGATCTTGGGGAACGATGTTCCCATTGTGAGTCAATCTTGGCTTTTTAGCCTTGTGTATCAGTGACTCAGGTTCTGCATTATTTCGTTTTTTCGCCGGTGAGAGTACCAAATTCTCTGAACCTACTGATTGAGTGACCATATTGAGATTACGTCCAGACTGCGATTGTCGTTTCCAGCTTGCTTTCCCAATGTCTTGTCCACTAGGATCACCTTGTTTCGAGAAGGAAAGTCTTTTGGCAATGGGTTCTTTTTGCTTATGGCCATTTGATGATAGATTCTTCTCCTCTCGAATCGGGATGTTCGAGTTGCTGTCTACAGTTTTTGGGTTTTCTTCTATCTCCCTGCTTTCCACAGCATTCCCTTTTAGTCTTCTGCGTAGGTCATTTGGAGAGAGATTCGTCGCATTGTCCAGTAAGACTGGTACGTTATGCAGATTGGAGTTTTTAAAGCCTTGACTTCGTGAGGTGGACCTTGGACCATTTCTGGTACGTGCTGGTTTTTTGAGAATTAAGGGTGAACTAAAGATGCAGTAGTTTCATCATCACCAAATTTCGAGCTTTTAGACTCTCTGAATGATTTTTCCTGCTCGTGATGGCGGGATGGGCATAATGCAGCTTCGTGGGTTAGTTTGCGACAGTGGAAACAACACTTCGCGAGCTTTTTATACTCAAATTCTATGACCCGCACTTCTCCTGTATGAAAGTGTGCAACTTTATTAAAAATCAGTGGCTTATCTATATCAATCCAAATACTCGCTCGAACATATTCAACAGAGGATGATTGCTTCGCGTGGAGTTCCACCCCAACAACTTTCCCGAGATCAGCTCCTATGCGTTCTACAGCTTGGTTTTTCAGATGGTGGAGGGGTATTCCTTTCATCTTAACCCAGAATCTGATTTTAGACAGAGCATCCTCTGCCATTACCGGTTCCCATCTCGCTATAGTTATCATCCATCCTGTCAAGAACCAAGGTCCTCGACGAAGGATGCTGAGAAGATCAGTTTCTTCTGCAAAATGGAATTGGAACTGGTCATTCCCTATACCTCTTCCACGAACTCTGTCTTCTAGTTCCCAAATTCTTGGTAGGCTAATGACTGCTCCAGCCACTTTTTGAGTATTTGGGTTTAGGAGTCGAACAATCAGACTGCTTGAGTTCTCTTTTATCAAGTCTTCATTCTCCAGATCTGGAATGATAATAGGGTTATCTTCGTCGACAATTTCATTATCTCGGAGTATCTTTTGAAAATCTTCTTCTGGTCTACGCCGAGACCTTTGAAACCTCATTTCCTGGGAGGTGAAGTCACAAGGACTTAAAATCAGGAGGGGAGAAGGTTAGGGGGATGAGGCCAGAGGAAACAGAGAAAGAGAGGTTAAGAGAGAAGGAGTCTGGTGAGGATGAGATAAGAGATGAAAAGAGGGGGGGGGATTTTAGTTCGGTGAATGATTGGGATTAGGGAACATCAAGCTGTTGGGAAATGGGAGACATAATAAACAAAGGGAATAGTGTCTGTGAAACGTGGAAGGCAGGAGTAAATGCTTCAAAAAACTTTCCAACAAGGGAACAGTGACAAAAAGTCGACGAACAGGAGAGTAGACAAGTGTCTAACTTAGGGAAGTGAAGCTATTAGAGCTTAGTGCGTCCATGGAGGATGAAATGTCTTCAATCAGATCAACCAAGCTCGTCCGTACATGGCGGCTACCGTCCGTACAATCGCCATTGTTGAGAGAGAATATGACGAACTCAACAATCCAATAAATTAACCTGGTTTTTGTGATATTTTTGAGAATGCCTAAAAATAAATTAAATGAAAGAAAACAAACTTATTAGTACAAGAAAGAAAAACAAGAAGAAGAAAATAAAAGAAATATAGAGAGTGGCAATATCGAAATTAATGCTGAAAAGAGAGGTTATACAATAAAATAGGAAGTCGTATTTTGTGTCCGGTCTTTTCTTAGCCAATATTATTCGTAGCTTTTAGTTACTAGTACTTTTCTTTCTTCTCTTCATTTATTGTTTTGTAATATTTTTCAGTGTTTTTGCTTTGTGCCTTCTTCCTGACTTCTCTCTCTATCTTTCTCTCTCCTTCGAAATCCGACAATAGTTTTGACCGTTGTTGTCTCCAACGTCTCTTCTTTACCATAATCCTCACGCTCCTCTATTTTCTTTTGACTGTATCCTCATAATAACCTATTAGGTTTTGTTCTTGTCTTCTCTCTCTCCTAAAACCTCTTTTCTTGATTTGCTCATTCATTATTTTTTTGGCATTTCTCAAGAGCAAATCCTAGATTTTCCACTTTTTTTTAGTATATTTCACTTTTTTTTCTCAAAGGAGAGAAGCAAAAAAAATCTCTACAAGGGTTCTTGATTTTCTTGAAGAGGGTTTAAGAATTGTTGAAAGTAACTGTCTTGTAAATTAAGCAAAGAATCTTCTTGACATAGCTATGTTTCTCAGTTGTTTCAATCGTTTATTTATCTACTTACATGAGTCTTGATCTGTGGATTGAAGCTTGAAAAAAGTCAAGAATCAGAGAAATGGGATGTTCTCATTCAAAATTAGATGATGAAGAAGCAGTTCAGATCTGTAAAGATAGGAAAAAATTCATCAAACAAGCAATAGAACATAGAACTAAGTTTGCTTCTAGTCACATTGCTTATATCCAATCACTTAGAAAAGTCTCTGATGCTCTTCATGACTATATTGAAGGAGACAACTACAAACCTCATGAGTTTGTACCAAGTCAAGACTCATTTGTAACTCCTGTTAAGAGAAGACCAAGTCGTCGTCTTAGCAATAGCAGAAGCAGCAATGAGTTCATAACGATTTCACCTTCTCCAATGCCTCCTCATCCTTCAAAAATGATTCAAGATAAGCCAAGATCCAAAGTTAAAGTTAGTTACTTGATGGCTAATAGAACCAGACCAGTTCGAATCGAACAAAGATCTCCTGAAACGTTTCGAGTTGAGACATTTTCGCCTCCTCCGAATCAACAATATGGAGAAGCAGATGGTTTCTTTGGAATGAATATGAATATGAATATGAATACTAGTGCATCTTCTTCTTCATCGTTTTGGAATCCTTTGAGTTCACCTGAGCAGAGACTAAGTAGTCATAACATTCCTCCTCCTTCACCACAGAATTCGCAGTGGGATTTCTTTTGGAATCCATTTTCATCATTGGATTATTATGGTTATAGTTATGATAGAGGAAATGTTGATAATAGGAATGGTATGGATGATGATATTAGAGGATTGAGACGTGTTAGAGAAGAAGAAGGGATTCCAGATTTGGAAGAAGATGAACCTAATCAACCTCAACCTGTAAGGTTTCAGAATCATATCCCGAAAAAACCCGAAGAAAGTAGAGGTCAAATAGATAAGGAGGAAGTTAAAGTTGAAGATGTTGATGATGAAGATGAGGAAGAAGAAGATGATGATGAGGAGGAGGATGGTGAGTTTACAGATTGTGGATGTGAAACTGAGAACGAAGGAGATGAGAAATGCGTTGGAGCGCAAGAAGAGCGAACCGTAGAGGTGCCTAGAGTAGAAACTAAAGGCAATGCTGTTGGTATTGGGAAGGTAGAAGAGATGAAGAATGTTGTTGATGTTGCGAAAAGAGACACGCCTGGTTTCACTGTGTATGTGAATCGAAGACCAACGAGTATGGCAGAGGTAGTTAAAGATCTTGAAGATCAGTTTACAACCATTTGTGAAGTAGCTAAAGAAGTCTCAGGACTATTAGAAGCTAGTAGAGCTCAATACACATCAACTTCTCATGAACATAGTGGTGAGTTCATCATAAGTCTTTCTCTGTTTCACTTGCACTATATCTTGATGGAAGTTTAATCTTAATGTGTTTTGTAGCTATGAAGATGCTGAATCCAGTAGCATTATTCCGTTCGGGTTCATCAAGATCTTCCTCTTCAAGATTCTTGATCACTTCTTCTAGTGCGTCAAAGGAGAGTGGATCTGAAAGTAGAAGTGATGTTTCAGACGAATCTTGTATGATTTCAGGTAGCCACCAAACAACATTGGATAAGCTTTTTGCCTGGGAGAAGAAACTCTATGATGAAGTTAAGGTAAGTAAGAGAGAATATCTGCAAATAGTTGTGAGTATCCCAAATCAACTAATTTTCTTGGTGTTGTAACAGTCTGGAGAACGGATTCGGAGAACTTATGAGAAGAAATGTATGCAGCTGAGGAATCAAGATGTTAAAGGAGATGATCCTGTGTCAGTTGATAAAACAAGAGCTACCATTAGAGATCTAGACACACAGATTAAGGTCTCTATACACTCGATTGAGTCTATCTCCAAAAGGATAGAGACTCTTCGCGACCAAGAACTGTTGCCTCAGCTTCTTGAACTTGTTCAAGGGTAAGTAGATGCTACAACTTGTTCTTCTTATTCTTCTTTGGTTTCTCTTTAACCCGCAATCTATTATTTATAACAGATTAACAAGGATGTGGCAAGTGATGGCAGAGAGTCATCAGATACAGAGAAGAACACTAGATGAAGCAAAAATGTTACTTGCTGGCACGCCGGTTTCGAAACGTCACAAGAAGAGACAACCTTCAATAATGCCAGAGACTATCAACCCTCAAAGATTAGCTCAATCTGCTTTGAATCTTGAAGCTCAGCTTCGAAACTGGAGAGCCTGCTTTGAATTCTGGATCACATCTCAAAGATCCTACATGACTGCATTATCTGGTTGGCTTCTCAGATGTTTCAGATGTGATCCTGATCCTGAGAAAGTTAGATTATCCTCATGTCCTCACCCGATATACCGAGTTTGCATCCAATGGTCGAGGTTACTTAACAGCTTGAACGAGAAACCGGTTCTTGACAAACTGGAATTCTTTGCCTCGGGGATGGGTTCAATCTATGCAAGACAGGTTAGGGAAGATCCGAATTGGAGTGGAAGCGGGTCAAGGAGATATTCCGGGTCAGAAACTATGGACCTTGTGGTGGCTGATAAGGTAGAAGAAGATGTTGTGATGACCGCTGAGAAACTTGCAGAAGTTGCTGTGAAGGTTCTCTGTCATGGAATGTCTGTTGCAGTGAGTTCACTCGCGGAGTTTGCTATCAACTCGGCTGATGAACATACGAAGCTTCTTAACCAGCCCGAGGAAGCCACATCAGGGCAGCGTGGTGATGTAAATGTGAATTCCTAACTGTTATTTAATTTATTTGGGTTTAGAGAGTTTAGAGTTAGGTAGGTTTTTGGCATCATCTTTTGCTATCAGAAGATAGTTTGTAGATGGATGGGATCTGTATTTGGTTCAATTGATTGAGAATGTACCAAGACTCTTCCAATTTTATCCAGTTAACCAGGGTTTCCTTGATGCAGCAACCTCCTAATATATTGTCTTAAACCAATGAAATTCATGTAAAGCCAATAGAATCATTGATCTGAAATTCATGTAAAGCCAATAGATTGATCTGTATCCTCTCTCTAACTAAGTGTTCAAGAAAAAGGAAAAAAAAAGCACGATGATCATTAGTTCCTTTTTCCTTAGCCTAGGAAGAAGAAATTAAAGAGATTGCCTGACAGTTACTGGTACCGGTCCACTTAGTTTTAGTCATCTTCGTCTTCATACTCCAGTTCATCCGAACTACCTCCTCCCATCACAGATAAGTAAACAACGACGGCTAAAAATTGAGCAGCTAGAAAGAATCTTGCTCTTTTCTTGAATTTCTTCTCCTCTTCGGTCTTTTCTGTCTTTGGTTTGCTCTTTGGCTTGGAACCTAAACAACAGATGAGATTCATTTGCTTCACAGATGCATAATATAGAATTTTGAAGGTTACACGGCGTGCTAGTTTTAAAGGTTGAATTTGTCTCACCCTTTTTAGAAAATGGGGAAGGGAACGAGTTAAGTGGAGGCGAAGGAGATGAAGAAGAGGCTTCTACGAACTCAGACTTAAGTTTCTCAGCATATCTGACAAGATTACTATATTCCAGAAGTTTGCACCGAAGCTGTGATGTTTCCTGATCATGCACCATAATCAAAACTACTTAATAGATAGTTCAACCATTAAGTGAAGAGTCTATAGGTGAATTTTTTTTTAAAAGATGCTCACCGGTAATACTTGGATTGTGAAAAGGATGTGTGAGAGAAAGAAAGCATCCAAACTTGATGGCCTGTTGGGAAGAGAATAAGAGAAACATTGTCAAGCTTTTATAAAAGGTTTAAGAGAAAGAATCAAGTTTATCAATGTGGCTTACAGTACCTGTCTTCAAAGAGAAACTTTTGTTCGTCTAACCTAGACGACAAAGCTTCATATGCCTCACTTGCCCTCTTGTATATCTGTTCATATGTTAACAGACATAAATTACATGTATTCCTGATTATCAACGGAACTTAAATCCAAGCTAATGACAATACTTAAGCAAAGCCACCTGTTTTTCTCTTTGCTCTGCGTTTTCTTTAGTGATTCCTAAACGGGTTTTGGCCATGTAGGTTTGCTTATAAAAAAGGACCTTGCTGATCACCCAAGGAAGATCTGAGTAGTACATTTTCGAAACAGATATTCCCTCAGTACCAACCCATAGTTCATAGGTAAGCGCTTCTTCGAGCCAAGAAACAATAAGAGCCTTCAACGGTAAGTAATCGGGAAGAGATTGTATCTGAGAATCCAGATTGAAAACCCCATCTTTCTTCAGTTTTTCAATAACCCCTCCATCTTCATTGTTATATGCAACATATGTACCAGATTCAAAGTACGGAAGTTCATCTAACATAAAACAGAAGAAACAAACGATTAGAAAAGGTCAGTACACAAGATTAAAATATCTAATGCAGAAATTTGTAAATCAAATCACAAGCTGAAATTTACTACACAAAACTTGTGAGAACAATATCCAACTTTAGACAAAGTTTCTGGAGATATTATCAAAAGAAGAACTTGTTAACAAGCATTTTAACCAAATCCCTAAGAGAAATTATGAACACTTTCATATCCAGAAAAGAAAAAGTCACCAGTGTATCTTATCTCAAAACGAATCCGTCGAAGTAATACAAACATCAATTACTATAGCAAACCTGATTTAAAATCTGATTAAAAGATGAGCAAGAGAATAATGGAACGAATCCAAATCCAGAGTTGAAACTTATCAGCTCTAGGATTCGAATCAAAATTTTATGGTAACAGCATTACAGTTGAAACATATCATGGAACAAAACTACGCAGAGAGAAAATCAAAACAAAGAGAAAACCTGAATCAGGGAAGGTCGAATTGAACGCAAGTTCAAAAGGAAGATTGGCTAATTTCAGGTATATGTAAGCGGGAAGACAATTAGGGCAAGCTGTTGGTAGACCAAAGCCAGGCTTCCTTGTAACTAAAGTGTAATCCATTATCGTGTGAGAGCTCGAGTTTGTTGGGAATGGTGGTGCGTAATTCAAAGAAGAAGAAGCACTGCTCAAAGTTCGATCGTTGATTGAAGAGACTCTGAGGGAAGAGAAGATTCAGACGGGTCCGGGTCCAGGTCCGGGTCAACTTTAGTCAGTTGGGTTTAAAGTAGGGTTTATAGTCCACCATCTAATTTGGGCTTTATAAGGCCCATCCTCTACCAATAAGGCAATAAGTAGAAATCAGTAGTGAGAGTGGAAGTGTGTTTTTTTGTTGTTGTTATTTCTCATGTTTGGCATAATTTATTAAAGAAAATAGTCATAATGATTTAACATTTTATCGAAATAATTTATATGATTCTTATTTGGATGCATGACTAGACTAACCCAACATTTTGGGTAAAAGGCCAAAAACATTTGGGTTTTTGAAAAAAATACAGTTTTGCCATTTTGAATTATTTTTACACCCGAAAATCCCGACATTTATTTTTACAACTTAAAATTCCCAAAAATAAATTATTTCAACCTAAAGTGAAAAAACTCATCGTCGATTTTCTTCTTCCGCGTTGCCGATTTTTGAATCTTCAACTCTCGCTGTCTTCTCCGTCTTCAATTTCGTATCCGTCTTACGTGTTCGTCTTTGCTGTGCATTCGTCGTCTGTTCTAGGGTTTTGATACTTCGTTGTCCCTTCTATTGTGTTCGTCTTCGACGTTTTTTTCGTCTTCCCCGTGACATCGAAGGTGAGTACTGTGGTAGTTGTTTTTTGCATTTTTTAATTTTTATTGTATTCTTTTATTCTCTATTGCAGATTTACGAAATGCATATTTTAATTTTTCCATTGCAGATTTATGTTGAATTGCAGATTTTTGTTTCAATTTCATATTTATTCATTTGTCCATTGCAAATTTATTCATTTGTTCATTGCAGATTTATGTTTCAATTGTAGATTTATTCATTTGTTTCAACGGTCCACTGCAGATTTATGTTGAATTGTAGATTTATGTTTAATTATAATTGCTGATTTATTCTGAATTGCATTTTTGTTTCCTATTGCATAATATATTTTGAACTACAAATTTGTTAAGTTTCACATTATTGTTGGTAAATATCGTATTGATTTATGGTGTATATTTTTACATAGGTATGATTGGATATCCACCTAAGTTGTATCATAATATTGGCGAGGTCGGTGATAGAAGCATCAACCACTTCTCGTATTACAAAAGGCTTTGTGACAACAAAAGCAAAATGAGGGATGATGCTTGGGAAGCGCTGAAGGAAACATCATTTGGTGTTTTCTTGAAATTGACTGACATGAACTATGTATTCTCATCTTCCACAGTCCGATATTTTTTGTGCCATCAGTTATCTGTCAACAATACATATAAGATATGGTCTACAATTAACAATTGGCCACTAAAGTTTTCTCTCAACGAGTTTGCAGAGATAACGAGCCTTAATTGTGAGTCATGTGACCCATCAGACGTATGTGATATTGATCATCATACTTTTTGGAAAAACATGGGAAAAGCAGATGGGGAAGCTCCATCACTTGACGAGTTAGATATGATAATATCACGTGTAAAACCTGGGAAATGGAGTCTTCGGGAAATGATGATGTTATGTAGGTTATGTTGCATACATGTTTTCATTTGTGGCATTCATGCAGGTTCAATGATTCAATTTACGCTTGCGAAGAGAGTCCTTGATAAAGATAATTTTGACAAGTATCCCTGAGGTAAATAAGCTTTCACCTATTTGGTAGATTCCATAAAAACTACCGACTTCGAGAACTCGTCTCAAACCAAGGTTTGATTCATGCATTTTACATATGGGTATTTGATTCAGTTCCTGCTTTAAGGGATTTGGTGGAGAATCGAAGAGATGTCAGTGAAGGACCATCTCTTCTCCATTGGCAGGGTTCTCGTAAACGATTTAAGTTTGCTGACTTCATTGCTGATGAAATACAGAATCACAAAGAGGTATTTCCATTGAAGATTTTTTTCTATTGCAGTTTTATTTTACATTGCAGTTTTATTTTATATTACACTTTTATTTTACGTTGCAGTTTTATTTTATATTGCAGTTTTTCCCATTGCAATATTATTTTTGTAGATATCTTGTTTTATTTAGTATGATTCTTGATTACCATGTATTATTCATTTGGTATTTGGTAGGTTCATATCAGACATATGATCCCAGTCTCCGTGGAGAAAATGTACCCTTTTTGGCTTGACAATCATCTTCAAGATGATCCTAGGCTTGATAAGTTGATTGAAGATCTCATGAAGGATGCATTGGTCTCAAACCAATGGCCTGTTGAAATTAATCAATCTCAGATTGTGTTGGTTGATGTGGGAGGATTAATGAGGAAATTTAAGGAGAGTAAAAAAACAAAAAAAAGCAGAGAAGGTTAGAGAACAAGTTGAATAAGGTCCTTCGAAGGTTAGTGGTGACGAGGCAGTGATGTAGTTGGTGCAGTCGCTGGCCACATTAGTGGGAAAGATGGAAGCAACTATGGACAATCGGTTCACCGTTTTGGAAGGCAAGATTGATGCAATACAAGGTGATGTGCGGATGTTGAAGGAGGGAAAAAGAAGTTATACTCAACCAGTAGATTTGGATGTGGATGTTGAGACGCCGATGAGTGTGATATGCCTTTTCAAAATAAATCTCACACGTTTTTGTTAATAACATGAGATTATATTTTCTGAGCAGTCTTGGATGTGCTATCCAGAGAAATGTGAGGATAATTTTCCTTCTCATAAGTTAAAAAAGAAGAGAATGACAACTGGCAAAGGATCCCATTCTTCGAAAAAAGGTAGATGCAGTGCTAAGAGAGGTAACACCAGGTGTGGAGGTAACACCTGGTGTGGAAACGATGAACAACAAAGAGGAGGAAAAGAAGGTTACAGAGGAAAATGTGTACGGGAGGCAAAAGAAAAATAATAATAAGAAGCCTAATAATCCAAAGAACATTGGAAAACACAACACACCTGACTCTGATTTTGTTGTAGATGTTTCAGAGAGGGTTGCAAAGGATGTCTTAAAAAAGCACCACCTAGTTCAGATGACAAGTCTAAGGAGAGGAGAATGAATGATTTTGGGGAAAAACTGGATGTTTTGGCGAAGGCTCTCAATGTTGAGGAACATGGTGCATTACAGGGAAAGAGAGTCCCTTCATTGGCAGCTACCCAGGCTTCACCTTACGTAGGCAACTCTACCGTCAAACACATCATACCATGTGTTGTATCTTCAACAAAAGACTATGATCCAATGGAGATGGTGCCATCCGAAAAGCTTCAGGCGTTGATGGAGTACATTGAGGCTGATGAGTATGTATCATGCAACCTTCACCATAAGGGCTTGTTTTGTTTTGTGTTGTAGATTTGTTTTGTGTTGCAGTTTTATTTTGTGTTGCAGTTTTGTTTTGTATTGTCATGGTTTGTTATGCATTGCAAATTTGTTTTCTATTGCAGTTTTGTTTTGTGTTGCAGATTTGTTTTGCATTGCCTATTTGTTTTGTAATGCAGATTTGTTTTGACATCTTCCTATCCTGATTACATGCGAGAACCGTTAGGAAGTAAAATTATGAATTTCAATTCTTTAAAGAAATGATTGTACCTAGATCCAAATGGCCTATATATAACTATGTATGGCTAAGAGATTCTGTAAGTGTTTGCAGTTTTTGTATATACCATTTAATATTGCAGGTTTATCTGTTGGATTGGACCATTTTGAAGTCTGCATATTTGTTTACTTACGTTAACTTCTCTGCTTGCAATACATAGAGTAAGTGTTGACTATGTTCATGTTGAGATCCATTCGGCCAAACTCGCATTTCAGAGACAGAGTTGGGTTCTGGGATCCATGAGCGCTGAATGTTTGGTGAAACGACTACGCTGATTTCTCCAAAGATCCAAAAATTTCTTATTTAGGGACGAGCACTATGACCAATACAATGGTGCTAGTTCTCTTGATTCAAAAACTCATAAGATTTGACAGACTGACATTGACAACCTATATGGTTGTGTCAATATTAATCGTAATCATTGGCTAGCCATTGATGTTAACTTTCAGAGGAGAAAGATATTTGTATATGACTCTATCCCAAAAATTTCAACTAATGCTCAAATTAAAGAGTGCTGCAACCCTATACGGAAAACGATCCTGAAATTTCTTAAGAACTTGGATCTTGCAGGTACACACTATTCAGCAGCTCAGTTTGAGGTTTGTAGAGTTCTGAAAGATACATCAGTGAACCAAAAACCAGGAGATTGTGGTGTTTACGCGCTCAAGTACATTTAGTGTCTTGCCTTGGGATAGACGTTTGATGGTCTATGCGACGAGAATATCCAGGCCATCCGGGGAAAGATTTGGTGCTGAGTAATTTGTTGAAATACCCCGGGGTCAAAATTTGTTTCAACTAATTCATTACCACGGCGTGCTGAGTTTGTAATTCCTCAACTAATGTATACTTCTATTTGACCTATTGGCAAGTTATGCACTCGTTTCAGTGTTAATGTAAATATTTTATAGAAAATGTTAATGTAATTTAAAAATGTTAAATATCAAGTTGCATATTTATTTTGTGTTGCAGATTTATTTTACGTTGCAGATTTATGTTCTTTTGTAGATTTATCATGTGTTGCAGATTTATTATATGTTGCAGATTCTATTTGTGTTGCAGATTTGTTTCTTTTGTGTTGCAATTTTTTCTTTTATGTTTCAGTTTTCTTTTGTGTTGCAGTTTTCTTTTATGTTGCAGTTTTTCTTTTATGTTTGCAGATTTGTTTCAAACATATAAACAAACCCCTTAGATAGTCGAGCAGATGATTTAATTACAAACATGATGAGAATGGTTTAAACTTAAAATTTGAGAAAACTTATTTGAAAAAATTAACTAACAGGACGTTAATAACCTTCTTCATCCCCATACGATCCTCCAAAAGCTATGAAACTGCCACATATCTTCTCCAATCCTCCAACATGAGGTATTATGATTTCCTGCCATTTTTTCTTGAGAGATACTTAAAAATTGTTTAAGACTTTGATTGTTTATGAAAATTTAGGATATCAAACCTTAAATAATGGTTAGAGATACATTTATGAATGAGAATGTGAGGGGGTAGTAATGTGTACGGTTGAAAGATAAAAGTCCAATAAAAACATATGTTAAGTTTTGGGTAAATGATGAAAACTTGATAAACAATAGTAAAAACTTTGGCTAAAGTGCGCAATTGACTTAACTAATCCATGTTGTAGATTTATTATCTGTATTGCAGATTGATTATCTGCATTGCAGATGTAACATCTGTTTTGCAGATGTATCATCTGTATTGCCGATTTATCATCGACATTGCAGATTTATTATATGTATTGCATATTTATTATCTGTATTGCAGATTCATTATCTGTATTGCGTTGCATTGCAGATTTATTATCTGTATTTGTGCAAATGCCTGAATATTTGTGGTGTTGCATATTTATTATCTGCATTGCATATTTATTACATGCATTGCAGATTTATTACATGCATTGCAGATTTATTATCTGTATTGTAGATATATTATATGTATTGCAGATAAATCTGCATTGCGTTGCAGATAAATCTGCATTGCGTTGCAGATAGATCTGCATTGCGTTGCAGATAGATCTGCATTGCGTTGCAGATAAATCTACATTGCGTTGTAGATTTATTATTTGTATATGTGCAATCGCCAGAATAATTGTTGTGTTGCAGATTTATTATCTACATTGCAGATTTGTTATCTGTATTGCATATTTATTATCTGCATTACATTGCAGATTTATTATCTGTCTCTGTGCAATTGTCAGAATAATTGTGTTGCAAATTTATCATCTGTATTGCAGATTTATTATCTGCATTGCAGATTTGTTATATGTTGTGCAGATTTATTATTTGCATTGCAGATGATTTTTCTGGATTGCATATTATTATCTGTATTGCACATTGTTTATTAAAAACATAGTAACCCTCAAATTACTGTTCAACTTTATTAAAAGTGAGGAATTCATTAATGTATGTTGCATTTTTTTCGATTATGCCCGTCTTATGACAAAATCCGCAAGCGTTTTCTTTGCAGAACTTTTTATTTTTCTTGAAAGCCTTCTCCAGTGCGGACTTTATTCTTCTCTTCTTCGGCCTAACCGGTTGTGGCTTAACAGGTGGAGGTTTCACAGTTTTCAAAACATCGGCCGATATTGGTTCTCGAAAATCTCTAGGCATAATGTGTGTTGAGTAAGAATTTACTAGGTAGTCCTTCGAGTAGTATGTGTCACAACAAGAAATACGAGATACTTTTCATTTCTCTGCAGCTGCAATTGCATGTTCGCATGGTATTCGCTCCAGGTCAAACCTACGACATGAACACTTCTTATCTCTTAAGTTGACAATATGGATTGATGTAGGACCTGTTACTTGAACTTGATATGCATCAATTTCCTGAACTGATAGAAGCTTAGCATATTCCATACGACTCTACAAACATACATATACTACTTATTGTATGATGAACCATAAATGAAAACACAATTGTTGTCTGTTATAGGTGTTACCTCGAGCAATTTCTCAACTCCACGGGTTAATTGTGTTTTCATTTTCATTGCATCTGCCCTCCTGCCCGCAAACCATCTTGTCATCATCGCTCGTATAACTTCTAGAAGCCACATGATGCTTAAATTCCTTGCCGGTGATAGTACTTTGTTCATTGTTTTAGACATGTTGCTTGCTAAGAGGTTATATATGTCCCTCGAGAAATGCACGCGCTTTCATAATTTGACATCCGCTTTTTCAAGGTACTTGTGAAGTTCAGGGTTGAGCTCTTGAATCCTGGCGTAGGCGGTTTGAAATTCCACGAGTCTGAACGCATATGTAGCCTGTTTAACCAAACGAAATGCTTTGTTTCCCCTATAGCGAACTAATATGTTTTTGTACAAATGGTACGTGCATATACCACGACTGGATTTTGGGTACACTAAGCCAATGACTCTTCCGATGGATCTGTGACGGTCAGATATTATTGCAAGGCTTTCGTCATCTAGAATAACGGAACTTAATTGCCTAAAAAACCATTCCCACGATTCATCATTATCAGTATCAACAATCCCAAACGCCAAGAGAAAAATTTGGAAATTCCCATCTTGTGTTGTTGCGGTAAGCAGTGTTCCCTATACCTTCCTTGCAAAAAAGTTCCATCGAGAACGACTACTTTCCAAAGATATTGAAATCCATTGATACTTGCACTAAATGAAATGAACAAATTCTTGAACCTCTCGTCTTCATCTACGGAGTACATGGCGTGTGTCCCCGGGTTGGTCTTTTAATTATCTACAAATATGCAGGTAAATCTGCGTATCCTTCCTCGGGAGTGTCACTTACCAAATCCCTTGTATGCTTTAGTGTTTTGTAAGCCTTCCAGTAGTCCACCTAGAACATGAATGAAAACGTAAATGAAAATAAATCTGCAATGTATTTGAAAAATCTGAAGTGTAACCGAAAATCTGCAACAGTAATATAAATCTTAAATTTTATTTACCTTGATGTTAAATCGTTTATTCAAAGCATCCTAAACGTGTGTAGGCAACACACTAGGACCGAACCACCAACATAGTCCTTGTACATAATTTCTAGTATCTCTGCATTTGCATGTCTTGTTCTTGATGCTATCTCTGTCACAGAACATGTATGTTCTGAAGTGTAAGTACGCACCTGAAATCTGGGCCAATCGTCAATTGGTGTTGCTTGGAGCTTCCATGAACAACCGCTTACCCAAAATTTCACTACTAATAAGTAAGGTGTGGATTTGTAAACATTGTAATCGAACCTTTCAATCACAATCAACATTTTCAACCTCTCCTCCAATTGCTCTCTTGTGGCAAAACTATCACCAACTCGTATTTTGAAAAAATCAATATGAAACTTCGTAATTGGTGGTGATGATTACTATCACTTATGTATACGGTTGACACACACATCTTCTTAGTTTTCTCTATCTCTTCCATGTCGTCAGCACTAACTCCATACTCTGCGAAATTCTCATCCCCAGAGTCTATTCCGTCAGAATTATCGCAATAATCAAATATTTTCTCATCAACTTCCTCTGCACTGTCTTCTTCTGAATCTTCTATAACAGCTTCCTCCTTTGGAGGATTTCTTATTTGCGGCCCCTTCCTTGCAGGACTTCTCATTTGCGGAACCTCGTTAGCTCCACCCTTTGAGCTAGGTGCAGCCTTTTCTTTGATCTCAACACAGAGGCGAACCAATACATTGTTCGACTGACATAGGAATGTTCTCAAATGTCTGGTATTCGTTACATACACCGGAGGTTGATTCGAAGGTAAAGAACTCAAAACCTTCTTAGATCTACCAAAGGTGTACTGTAAACAGGAAAACAACGGCGTATCATGCACTGTAACAACAAAACCCAATATTTTAATAAATCTGCAATGTTCGAAATAAATCTGCAATGTAGGAAATAAATCTGCAACACGTAGGAAATATTGGCAACACAAATAAATCTTCAATTTTAGAAATAAATCTACAAAGTTTAGAAATAAATCTGCAATGATTACAATAATTCTGCAACATTCAAAAGTATTGTCTTGTCAAATTAAGTTCAGATTCTGCGTTTGTAAAAGTAGCTGTTTGACCAAATTGTAACACCTAGAGCATTTTCCAAGGTAGGTTATGATCAAGTAATAAATATCTTACTTTTTCAAGTATTTATTCAATTTATAAATTGAAATTTATGGCTATAAATTTCATTTCATCTACAATCTATCTTCCGTATCCAAACCATCTTTCTCTCTCAAAAATAGATTTACATCCACTCTCAGATCATGAGTGCATCAAGTTCTTTGGTGGAATATAACAGGAAAGTGAGGGTCATACTCCTAGACAAGCAGAAAGTGCAAGACATTTATGCAATGCGTGTTCATACACGCATGAAAAAACTCATGGTTCACTATTGCGAAAAATACCTAAATTATAGCACTGTTCGATTTGTGTATGAAGACCGCCGCCTGGGACCAAACATCAGACACCTAATTCGGTATATTTGCATTGCAGATTTCTCTTCTGTGTTGCAGACTTTTTTTCTATATTGACGCTACATTGCATATTTATTTACTACATTGTAGATTTATTTTAATATTTTAGGTTGCAGATCAATTGTTGTGTTTCAGATTTATTTCATGAGTAATTGCTCATTAATTAACTGATAAACAACATTTTTCGGTTGGATTTTGGGGAGGAATCAATAATTAATGTGTTCACGGAGATGGTTGGTGGTGGTGGCAGATTTGTTTAAGTCTCTTAGTGTCTGAGTTGTGCGTTGTTCTTTTTTTTTTTAATGTCTCCCTGTTTCTTTTTTTTCTTTCTGGTTACAGACTTATTTCCAATAACGGGGTTCCTTCAAAGATTTCAGATTATGTTTTGGCATTGCATATTTCTTTTTGCATTCCATATGTTTGTTTTTGCATTCCATATGTCAATGTTTCTTTTATGCCATGATTTCTTTTTGGATTCCAAATGTTTGGTTTTGCATTTCTTTTTGAATTCTTTTGCATTCCATATGTTTCTTATTTTATGCCATGATTCATTTTTTGCATTACATATGTTTGTATGAAACGCTTCGTTCTAAACAACATGTGGTAGTTAAATACCATCAGACATTTCACTTTCCATGTTGTAGCGAGCTATACATGTTGCCAAATGTGCATCGTATGCTAGTGGTTCTATTTCAACAAGTTATTGTTGTGCACAAGATTTGTGTTAATAATGCCAACAACATACTATATCCGCATTTTTGCAGCATGTAGAGCACGTTACTATGTAGAAGTGAAATTTCTGATGGTATTTATCTGTATTGCTGATTTTTTCTATATTGAGGCTTCCTTGCAGAATTATTTTCTCCATTGCAGATTAATTGTTGTGTCGCAGATTTTTTTCATAACATATTGCCGATTTAAGTAGTTGTTGTAATTTAGTTAATTACTTTCAGAGTTGTTTTTGCATTGCAATGCAAATTGTCAATCTTTTCTTAGTTATTTTTGCATTGCAGATTTACAATCAAACAATCATTATAAATATGCAACTTAATTTAAAAATCAGTAATCAAAAGAGTGATTAAACTTAAATTCAAAATAAACATTAAAAATGTATTACATTCTTCTCCCATTCTTCCTTCAGCACCTCCTCCCGTGCCGACAACCTCATCCACTTAGAACCGATGTCATAATTCTCACCCAAGATTTGCTTCTGTAAAAGACAAACTTTAAAAAAACTGCCATGCAAATTGTTACTCGTTGTAGAGTTATTTTTGCATTGCCAATTAACAAGAAAACAATCATTTGCTTTAGAAATAAACTTATAAAATTATAAATAAAACAATAGCAATTATGATATATTTAAAATAAAATTAAAATTAAACCAAGTTCAATAGGTCTTAAAAAATGTTATAAAGAACATCAACAGGGATCTTAGGACCCCAGTTTATCCCCTCGATGGCCCTCCGAACCCCTTGAGATTGCAGCCCATTTTATCTAATCCCACATCCGAGATTTCAATATTCGCCCATTCTTCATACAACTTCTCATCCCTTGACGACAGCCTGTTCAGTTCAGCACCCATGTCAAAATTCTCAGCCGAGATCTTCTTTAGGAGAAGACAAACTTTAGCTTTTTCCTTTCGTATTTGACCCTAGCATCGAGAGCGTCCTCCTTTGCCTTAATTTTCTTCTCCAACATTACCATTATCGCCTTGTAATGTTTATGCAATTTATGCTCCTCGTACTGATGATCGGTCACATCTTGCTTGGAAGACCACGACAGTATGATAGAAGAGTTATACATGATGGATTCAAAAAAAAAAAACACTCATTGAACTTCAAACGCAATAAATATCTATCAACACTAGATTTAGTTGAAGAAAAACAAGGAGGTTAAGGTACCAAAGATTTCTAATTTTCTGATCAATTCAGGTGAAGTTAAAAGAGCCTTGTTTGCACACCAACCTGTTTTAATGTTTGTCTATAAGGAAGGTCTTAGTAGCTTTTCTAACACAACACCGGAGTATCCAAGTGAACTCTCAAGTCTTTTGTAGGAATATTCTGATGTTTTTTCAGTTGATAACCCCATAGGACTGTTGCCTATAAGGGGAATAAAGCACCAGATTGACTTGGTTCCAAGAGCTTCATTACCTAATAGACCAGCTTACAACAATCCAAAAAAAACATTAGTAGAATGTACTGGAATGTAATCTAATGAAGCAGAGCACAACCTATCTTTTTCTCGGACGCTTCTGCTCATCTTCGTTCTCAACCATGATTTGTTTACCCTTGTCCATTATTGCCTAAAACTTTTTTTTTCACGAGAACAGATTGATAAAATTTTTCTTCTTATGTTATTCAGTATTTATAGAAAGAAACTGAAATGTGGTAAACGAACGGATGCGATTGTTCAAGTCGCTTCGTGTTCTGTGACTTTTTCCTTTTTTTATTATGGTTTTTTTATGAAGCCGAAGAGATTTTTTCGTAAAACTTTGTAAATTGTGTAATTTGCAAAGTTATTTTGTATAAAAAATACAATATAAAAAGAAAACTGCAAGGAAAAAAACTCCAACAAAAATGTTATGAAGTTTCTTTTATAATTTATAGAGTTCTTCTGTATTGTCGATTTTTTTCCTCGCTTTGCAGAGTTTTGTGTTTGCATTGCAGTTTTGTAAACAAAACTGCAAAACTGCAATACAAAAAGAAAAAACTCTGCAAAGCGAAAAGAAAACTGCAACACAAAAACGTTTGGACGTTTTATTTAAAATTGCAGAGTTCTTTAGTATTGCTGATTTGTTTACAAAACTGCAACACAAACAATTATTTTTTAAAAATCATCGAAACAACGTTGTTTTAATAATCTCCTATTATAAAAAGCCGATTTGGATAACGCCTCATTTAGGGTTTGTATTTTTGATTTTGGGTCTCGCAAATTTAGGGTATTCTCTTTCATTTGGGAGTCATTTTCGAAAATTGTTTCTTCGCAATTTGTGTAGCGATTTCCGAGATGGGAACATATAGCTACAACCTTAGCGATGAACAGGAAGCACATGGTTTCGGTCATCATTCAAATGACGAAGAAGAGGTGAATGGCCCTACTCCACCGACTGCAATTCACTTCGATAGTACAGACCCTTCCGAATATGGGGTGCCGGTGGTGTGTTACCGTGGTGAGGATGTTAACCTCGAAAGCGCCACTATTTTTTCGAATCAGGGCAGGTTGTTCTACATCTGTCCAAATCGAAATGTAAGTGTACTTCTTAATCATGAGTTATGTATACTCGTATTGATTGTTAATCAGCAGTTCTGCATACTCAATATTGCAGTTTTGTAAACAAAAGTGCAAAACTGCAATACAAAAATAAAACTGCAACGAAAAAAACTATAACACAAAAAATGTTTGGTAGTTTCATTTTTAATTGCATATTTGTTTACAAAACTGCATTACAATAACAAAACTGCATTACAATAACAAAACTGCAACATAAAAAATTATTTTTTTTGAACTCTTCGAAACAACGTCGTTTTAATCGTCTCCTATTGTAAAAACTCGATTTGGAAAAAGCATCGTCTCCTAATGCGGACATGGCAGACTTGCAGATGAAAATGCTTTGTTTTGTGTTGGTTGATGTGATTATAGCTTTTGTAGTGGTCTATCTCGTCAATTGATAGACTGATTTGTATGTAAGAACATGAAATATGTAAGTTTTTGTCAATTAATATGTAAATTTTCTTTCGTTATGTGCATGAAATCCATATTAGCATTGAAGAAACATGTTCACCAATAATCTCTGCAATAAAATCCATAACATCTCTGCAATACAGTCGAAAACGACATCGTATGATTTGGCCACTTAGTCAAAATTTCTGTGGCCAAACAACTCTACAATAGATGGAAAACGACGTTGTATGAGTTTGCCACTTAGTCAAAATTTCAGTATGCAAACAAACTATACATTAGGTGTAAAAATGACGTCGTATGATTTCACCAATAAAAATCTGCCACGATTTTTAAAATCGACAGTATAATCACCGCAGATTTTTCAAAATTGCGGTCAAAGGATTTAGAAAAATCGGCGGTAAACAAAACTGCGGTAACATAAGATTAGATGAGTAAGGAAAAAATTTTGCGGTAACGTGTGAAACAAATCTCCAGCCATTGCAAATTTAAAATAAAACTGCGGCCAAAGGAGTTTGTCTGGCAATTTCGGAAACTGATAACTCTGCAGGGACAACAAAAAATTCTACAAAAAAAAAAAAATCCGCAGTCACAAATATATCTGCAACTCAAATAATTCTGCAATGTAACTAAAACTCTTTAAAAAAAAACTGCTATGTAAATAGACCTGCAATGTTATTTAAAATTCAGCGACAAAAAATCTATATCGGAAAAAAAAACGGAGGTGACGTCGACAAATCCACGATGACGTGGACGTGACGTAAAAATCTGCGGCTAAACAAACAAACAAATATGCGAGAAAAATCGGCAAAAAACAAAATCTTCAATGCAAAAATATGCGAAAAATGATATGCGACAACAAATCTGCAACACAAACAAATCTGCATTACAAAATTTCGCAGATTTTTATCCCTCTAGAAAATGCGGTGGCATTTTCGTAAATACTAGATAACTTTTCTCTCTTTCTCATGTATTTAATTTTTTTTCCTAGCTTTGTTGCTTGTTCAGGATCGAAGGGTAAAATCGAGTTTTAAAAAATTGAGTTATCTCCAATAATTAAATAAAATGTCGGGTACCTCAACAATTAGTACAAATAAGTAGGTCAAGTACGTAATTTTGCCTAATTTATTTTGAATGTTTTTAATCATGAAATTCTTACTATGAAGTCTTAGTGGGGGTTTCTAAATAAACATTATATATGATTTGAGTTTTAATGAGTTTTAGGTGATTTTAGATGAATTTGGATATCCATGTGATTTGTTTTAAAATTCTCTACATTCCCACCTAAAACCATGTGATTTGAGATTATTTATTTTAACAAAAATCTATTGAAATACCATCAAATCACCAGAAACCCACCATTTGAAATATTTTCAATAACAATGGATTTTATGAAACTTCTTAAAACCACTAATTTAATAACAGTGGATTTCGTGAGATATTTAAAATTTCTTGTTTGAATAACAATGAATTTATCTATTTAACACAAATCCTTCCAAATTTCACATTCAATACACCCCTTTAGAATAATCATATACAACTTCTGTATAAAATTAGAATTGTGAATCACTAGTAAATTTTTTAAAAAATAATATATATAT
>OVBE01002039.1:0-32739 GCA_900406425.1 Iberis pinnata | reverse complement strand
TGGAGGAGGATTAAAGAGGGGACATTGGGGGTGTGGGTGTGTAAGGGAATCTTGGAATTCTTGAGTAGACATTTCCTTGAGTGTTGGATGCATAAGAGAAGTGATGGTTGAGACATCCTCCATTGCAATTTGTTTTCCCCATCTTATATTTGAACGTCTTTGGGAGCTTTCAAATTCTGCTCTTTCTCTCTCTATCTCTCTCTCTCTTTCTTGTTCTGCTTGTGCAATGAGGAGATTATGATGCTATTGGATTTCCCTTTGTTCCCATGTTTGTTGCAAATGCTCAGCAATCTCCTGTCCCCGGAGTTGCCGTCTTGGAGATGATTGGTGCGTTTGGTGAGAATTCAGGAGAGACCTTGGGTTTGTTCTCACTTGATCTAGAGATTGCTCGCTCCCTTTGTTGTCTCCTTATGATCCTTTCTCGTGATGGTTGAGACATCCTTAATCCTGAAAAGACAATTTAGAAACGAAGGTGTGTGAGTATCGTTCAAAGCGCTTAAAGAGTTCAACAAGAGCTAAATATGCATTCTCAAAAACGGGTTGGGCATGCAAGTTACTTAAACAATCATCAAGTTCAATTCATATTTCATGCGCTACTTTATCAACCTTAGTTCAAACGACTTTTGCAAGCCAAAATCAGTTTAATAAAAATGTTTTTTTCTATGAAAAAAGGAAATCGATTTTTGCAAAAATTACGTTGAAACCGAATATGAAGTTTAAAGATGAAGATCGAAAAGGTTAAAGAGTGAAACCGATTTTTGCAAGTGATTATAGCTTGTTGAAAAATCCTTGTTAGAGCAATGCTTCTAGTTGAAATACTTTAGAGATAAATTTGTTTAGAGAGAATGGTTTGTGAAGTAGATGAGAGAAAGAGTGAGAGATACTCCCTCAATATAGCCTTATGTGCGATTTTGAAGAGGTGGTGGTGAGTGAAAGTTTGTGGTGGGGGAGTACAGATGGTGCATGTGGAGGAGGATTAAATAGGGGACATTGGGGGTGTGGGTGTGTAAGGGAATCTTGGAATGCTTGAGTAGACATTTCCTTGAGTGGTGGATGCGTAAGAGAAGTGATGGGGTGGAGGTGATCTTTTGTCCATGGGGTAAAGAAGGTTAGTGGGCAAGTGGGCAAGTGCATATGATCCTTTGTCCTTGAGTGAGAGAAGCTTGGTTCGATTTCAACAACTCTCCAAATGGTTCGAATAGGCCTCCTTGGTTCGATCACAATCTTCATAGAACGGCTTGGTGACGGTTCGAGCATATGGATCAATCTTGGTGTTGAGGTGCGGATCGATCCAACATTGAAAATGGATAGACCGAATCGATCCCTTGGATCGATCTTGTGTTGAATATGGATCAATCATGACCACCTCTTGGATCGATCAATGGCTTGACGTATGGCTCGATCATGTGTTGAAAGCACATCGATTAGAAGTTGAATGTCTGGATCAATCCATTGTTGAAAATAGATCGATCACGGCTATGTTTTGGATCGATCACGGCTATGTTTTGGATCGATATGTGGCTCGAACTCTGATATATCTAATGTGTTGAGAATGTGTCGATCCAAATGAAGTGGATGGATCCATGGTTGTTGCGGCTTGATCACCAACGAGCATGGCTTGGTCTTAATGTGTTTGTTGCAGCTGGTCCATATCCCATTATTCTCCTCCTTGCAAGATTCCCGAAACTCATTCCGTAAGTGCCTAAAATACCAAAACCAATTGAAAACTAAATTGCATTAAACCAAGTACTGAAATTTAAAAAGCATTGAAATTAAAATATATACAGAGATAGACATGGGATTTCCTCCGAAGTGAGATTGTTTTAAGTCTCTAAGCTTGACTTCCTGTTTTTAGGAGTAATGATCCGGAGACGGCTCTCCAAAGAGAACCAAGATCTTTTATGAGAAAGCTCTTTTATCAATGTTCTGATCAACCTTGTGATTTAGCTTCGGTTTTACATCAACTTCCACAACAATTATGACGTCTTCACCAGATAGTATCTCCTTGATCATGAAGCTCTTAGAACATAGTGGACTCACATTTTCCAAATAATACTTGAACCTTTTGTTAAGAAAAAACACTTGGTCTCCATTCTTGATATCCAAGCCTTGGGTATGAGGTTCCAAGTATTTTTCATAATTTGGAATGTTCGAAGGTGGCTTTTAAGGTGGTACACGTTCAGGTTGGAATTTGAACTTAAGACTTCCTTTTCCTGGATCCTTCAGGTTTTCTTCTGCTCTTGACATTACCAATGTCCTGATTTCTTTTAACTCCACAGAAACTCCTTTATCTGGTTTCTTAATAAGCTTGAAATTTTCATGGTGCATTCCAAACTTTATTGGTCCCTTTCTCGATCCATCTTCAAATGCTTCACTGCTTGAGTATCCATTCTTCGGATTGTCTTCATTCATTTCCTTCACAGAGAATAGCTGACATTGGACAGTGAGCTTCTTAGTTTTGACCCTGATGTTGAAAATCATTTTTGGGCCTCTTCAGACGTTCAGCTTATTTTGATCTTTCTTGACGTTGATTACAGCTCCAACTGTTTCTAGGGACTGTCTTCCAAATATTAATGGATCCTTAGGCTCTTCATCCATCTTCAATACCACAAAGTCTGTGAGTATTGTTGCATCTTTCATCTTGATGGGTAAGCTTTCTAAGATACCAACAGGATGCCTAACCGATTTTTCCGCCATCAAAAAAGTTATGTTGGAAGCCTTGAACTCATCGAATCCTAGCTTCTTGGTAGTGGACAGAGGCATTAAATTGATAGAAGCTCCCAAATCACAAAGGCATTCATCAAAGATTAGAGGTCCTAGTGAGCAAGGAAAGGTGAATGAACCAGGATCCTCTTGCTTTGTTGTTATCAGAGAATTGCACTCGTCATATGGTTCCAGCACTTCCTGAGCTATCTCTTCCTTCATAGGTTTCTCAAAGACATCTGGATATTTCTCCATGATCTCTTTCTTGAAACGTGATGGAAACGGCAGTCTTGGGACGTAGGGTGGTGGATCATAAGATGTTGCAATCTCTTTTGGAGTAGGTGACTTCTCAACAAGCTTTGTAACAGGAACATACTCTTCATACTCCAAATGTTTGAACTCAAATCCCCCCCCCCAACTTGAACCACAATTTCCTCAGTGCAAAGAAGAGGGTAAGTTGAACTAGGAATATCAGTGGTTTGCTGGAGATAGATGGCATTGATATTAGCATATTCCTTTGGGTTCTGCACAGACTTTCCCGAAAGTTGACCATTCGAAGAAGCAGAAGTGGATGCGGTCTCGCCTTCGAGAGTGGTGACCCGAGAGTTGAGAGTTTCAAGCTTTGAATAAATTTCACCGAATAAAGTGTTCATCTTGTGTTGGATTTCACCAAATTTCTTTGATGTCTCCAGTGCATAATTGGCTTGGCCTTGAAGAAGTTGTTGTAACATAGCTTCAATGTTGAAAGGTTGAGCTGGAGGTTGGTTAGGTGAGAAACCAGGAGGCGCACCAGTAGGTTGTTGCTGTGGTTGTTGAAAACCATTTTGTTATTGCTGCTTTGGGAAGTAACCTCTGTTCTGGTCGTAGTTGTTGAAAGGTTGAGAGTTCTTTTGTTGTTGGGGTGGGTACACTTGGTCTTGTGGGTTATCAATGTTGTTGCTTCTGCAAGAAAGACCAGGGTTGTTGGAGTAGTTGAAGTACCCCTTGTTGTAACCCCCTTGGTTCTGCACATAGCACATTTCTTCTTGCTATTGAATTTTGGCAGCTTGAATTTGAAGTTGTTCTTCATCAGAGATGAAGTGAACCTGATGTTGTTGACCCAGGAGTAACCTGTCCAACTTTTTATTTAGTGCCTTGATCTCCTTCTTTGTGCTATCATCAGAAGAAAAACCTATTTGAGGTGTTCTGTCTTAGTCCTTATTGTAAATTCCATCAAACTAGGCATGATTTTCTACTAACTCCCATCCTTCATCCACACTTTTGTTGAGGAAGTTCCCATTACTTGCTGTATCTAGAAACATTCGAATCTTGGGCAAAGCACCTTGATAGAGGATGCTAAGTAGTGACGCTTTGCTGAATCCGTTAGGAGCATTGCATTGTGTAGTTCTTGAAGCGTTCCCATACTTCAGAGAAGGTTTCAGCATTCTTTTGTGCAAATCTTAAAATGTCATTCCTCAGTCTAGCTGTTCTGGAAGTTGAGAAGAACTTTGCAAGGAATGCTTTCTTGCAGGCTTCCCAGGTTGTGATGGAGTTCCTGGGAAGTGACTTCTTCCATTGGTATGCTTTCTCCCACAAAGAGAAAGGAAAGAGGCGTAGTTTGAAAGCATCCTCACTCACACCATTTATCTTCGTGAGGCTGCAGAAGCGATCAACCTCANCAGTCTAGCTGTTCTGGAAGTTGAGAAGAACTTTGCAAGGAATGCTTTCTTGCAGGCTTCCCAGGTTGTGATGGAGTTCCTGGGAAGTGACTTCTTCCATTGGTATGCTTTCTCCCACAAAGAGAAAGGAAAGAGGCGTAGTTTGAAAGCATCCTCACTCACACCATTTATCTTCGTGAGGCTGCAGAAGCGATCAACCTCATCAAGATGATCGAGTGGATCCTCCATAGGTAGACCGTGGAACTTGTTCCCCTGCACCATTGCAATAAGACTATGCTTGATCTTGAAGTTTTTGTTTTGAACTGCAGGTGGACTGATCCCATGTCTGATGGTGTGAGTGTTTGGATTGTCACCAACACCTATAGTGTTTTGGTTATCTTGTTCAGCGTTGTTTGCCATTTGTAAGTCCAAACGTCTTAAGTGATCTGCACGTTCTTGTTCACCTCTTGCCCGAGAGTGTTCCCGTTCAAGAGCTCTGATGTCTTCAACGAGAGGAATCAAATCTGTTGGTCCTCTGTTTCTGAGGTTCATACACTGCTAAGCAGGTACCTGAAAAGAAAGCAAACAAAGGTAAACATGTAAGTAAAGAAGTAAAAGAGGCTTGATCTCAAAAGATCCAAAATCCAGAATGTAGTAAAAAACACCCAAATGGCAATGGCGCCAAATTGATAGTAGGATTTTTGAGGTCCTGAGGTATCAATTCCCCATCATTGTAGTATAGATGAGGTATCAATCCAAATGGGTGTGCACTAGCAATCAAGATTGCAATGAATGCTTATAAGTCAAGCTAAACAGTAAAAGGGGGGGGTGGCTTTCTAACAGGTCCTAAGTGAAATGAAACATGCTAGAACTAAAAGGCATAAACAGAACAAAATGCATAAGAAGTAAAAATGCTAAAAAGCAAAAACAGAGGAAAAAAGCAGAGAAGGTGAAGATGTAAACAAGTGTGAAGCAGTTCCTGAGGACAAAGGGTAATCAACCAGAGATCCGTCCAAATCTACCTAAGCACCTAACATACCTCAAACAACAGTGAGCTATCCCTAGACGATAGGTTCATAAGTAACCAAGTCCAATCCCTTGATAAATGGAATCAGCCTAAGCAATTACCGACCTAACTCCCGTTAACGGTACACTACCTAGAAGGCATTAAGAACCAACCTACCAAAGCCAAAAAGCCCCCTAGTCATCCAACCCCCTAGGCTGAGATGCAAATCCTAAGCATCTAGGTCGTTGCGTAAGGATAGACTAATCTCTGTAATCACCATGATCAGACATTCCATTGAACGCTTTTCGGGCGCTGGAATGTCCAAGATCAGATTTCGATTTGCGTGAAAGAAACTAGCATTAAGCATAATGAAACAGAAGGGATGTATATTCAAACAAGCTTAGTTTCTTAAGGTGAGATCAGGACATCAACCCTAGTCTACCCCATCCTCAGGGTCTTCAGGAGACTATTCACTACTCATGGAAATGTAAACAGAAAAAACAGAAATGACAACTTCAAAGCTAAACATGATGATCAAAGGTTAAACAGTTGAAGAACAGCAAGAACAGTAAGAACTCAAACCCAGAAAAGCAAGAACAACAATATAACATTAACTAACCCAGAAAATGATCAAAGCTTAAAATAAAAGATTAAAAACGAAAATGAAAGATCAACATGCACCAGATAAGCAACAACCTAAAAATAAGCAGTGAAGTAAAGGAAAGCAGTAGATTAGCATAAACTTAAAAGATTCTGGGTTTTTACAGAGTCAAAATCTCAATGGAGTTTAAGAGAGTGAAAACTAGTCTCACTAACCTCTTCAAAAATGCATCATCTCACTAACCTTTTTTTGGAAAAACCTTTCTTACCCTTAATGAAATGAGCAAAGAAAAAGAAAAATAAAAACAAAACTAAAACTCTCTCATCTCTCATACTAATATGGACCCCACATGAAACTTAAAAAACATAAATAACCAACTAACATATGAGGTCCACACAATCAATATCTCACATGTCATTCACTTTTCTCCTTCTTCTCTTCTATTCCCATTCTTGAGTTCTACTTTTTCTTCCCAAAAAAAATTCTTCATGTTTCTTTAAATAACAAAAGCGAATCATCACTCTTCAACAATTCAAGTGGAGTATCATTCAAGTGTTTGTAATAATTCTATAAGGTTTATAATATATTTTGTTTTTGCATTTTTTATATTTATTCTTCTTAGGTTTAAGCTAGTGTTGTTTTTTTACAAGCTTAAAAAATGTGATTCAAGAGTTTCAAGCGGTTGTACTCTACTTTATTCAAGTTTTATGAAGTTTATAATACATTTCGTTTTTATTTGGTTGCATTAGGGTTTGATTTTTTTAAGGTCAAGAACGAGGTTAAACTAGTATAACTGGTATAATTGTATTGTGTGGTAACACTATTATAGCTGGAAAAACTAATTAATATTTGTATTGTGGTAACACTAGTATAACTGGCATAACTAATTAATATGTGTGTTCTTCTTTTGAATAGGGAAATGAGTACAAATACTCGACGCACAATCATACGTTTTGATTACGGTGGATATTACACAAGCAGAGTAGATGGCTCGTCATTATGGAATCCTAAAGAATCTAATAAAACATATTCGATCTTGTTTAGTACGTCTAAGAATAATGTGACTTATTCTGAGTTTGTTAGAAAAGTTTCTAGTAAGATGAGAGTCGATCCTATGTCGAACTTGTTGTTTAGTTACATTTCAGAGGTTGTGTATCCTCATTCGGGGTCGTACATCGTGGATGACGAAGATGTTTATGTGCATTTGATGTAGGGTGCAAAAACGGGTGCTTTGCATGTGGAGATTGTCGATGAGAGCGAACGAGTCCAAGTAGAAGAAGTTGGTACAAGAGAAGAAGCATGTACTGAAATAATATTGTTTCTAGTGTTGATGTTGTTCCCACTGTACCTTACCCGATGGACTATGTAGTAGACGAACCATTTGAAGATCATTCGATTTTGGAATGTAATGATGACGTTGTAAATGAAGAAGTTGGGGTACATCAAACAGAGAAGTAAATGAAAACATAGAAGATTGTTGAGAAGATGGTCTTCTATTCACATTAGGACAAGAATTTGAAATTAAAGAAGAAGTTATAGATTTAGTTGCAAGAGATTGCCATCAAAGCTCTTTTGATACTTTCTCTGCAAAGTCGACAACGATATTGTATGTGGTCAAATGTCGCAATTTCTGAAGGGTTGCAAGTGGTCTTTAAGAGTTGCAAAGCTTACGAATGCGGATTTTTTCTCTGTTAGAACTTACAATAAAGTGCATACATGTTTTCGAGTAGCTCCGAGTACGAGCAGACAAAGAAGTCATGGTACACCACGTTTGGTTGCGTCTATATTACATGATGATTATCCAGGTGTATTAGATATTCCAACTCCGAAAGCTCTCATAGGTTTAGTTCAAGGAAAAGTAGGTGTGAAAGTCTCATATTCTACTGCTTTGAGGGGGAAAAAACAAGTTGCATATGTTGTGCGAGGTCGTCCCGAGGAGAGTTATCAGATGATACACTCTTATTTATATATGTTGGAGAAAGTTAATCCCGGTACAAATACAAGCGTTCAATTGGATGATGACAAGAAGTTTAAGTACTTATGTATTGCTTTGGGAGCGTGCGTTGAAGGTTTTAAGGTTATGAGAAAGGTGATAATTGTGGATGCTTGCTTTCTTAAGACGGTACACAGAGGTGTTTTGATCTTTGCAACGGCTCAATATCCTAACCATCATCATTATCTCATTTCTTTCAGTGCAGTTGACGGCGAGAAGGATGCGAGTTGGACTTGGTTTATGAATATGTTGAAAACGGTGATAACAGATGATGTTGAATTGGTGTTTATTTCGGATAGGCACAGAAGCATCTATAAGTCCATAATGCAGGTTTATCCACTTGATAAACACGGGTTTTGTATTTATCACTTATCTCAAAATGTGAAAAATAATTCCAGAACAAGGTCTAATAAAAATGTGGTTGCGAAAAATTTTAGAGAATGCGCTCGAGCTTATTCTGGGGCTGAGTTGTTGAAACTTAATGTTGCTTTTAGACATAAGTACCCTGGATCAGGAAAGAAGGAATCAAGAAAATAGGTTCCCGTCATTTGGAGAGGGTCCGAGAAGGAGAAAGAGCAAAACCACACAACGAGAAAGGATTTGGACTATGTTTCTTGTTTATTGTTTCATCTTATAACTATACTATGTTTCTTGTTTATTGTTTAGTCTTCAAAAGTATTTTTTTATTTATATAATATGTGTTTATAAGTACTTAATATAAAAAAACTACATTTGAAAAAAAATAATTATACTTTCTATAAAACATGTGTGTTTGCCACATTCTACCATATACTCTTATACATGTTTCATCTTAGAACACACATAAAATGTCAATATGACACAAAATTTGACATTTTTTTATATATTATTACGTAAATATTTGAAGAACATGATTTAATAATAAATAAATTAAATTTCAACTAAATATATTTTATTAAGATAAGGTTTAACTGAAAAACATGTTTTTGTAGCTATTGTTCGACTATGTTATAGGTCGTAAAACTGGTTAACTAAATGATACAACTACGTTATTTTTTATACTACATATGTGTTTTTCATGAATCAAGCTTGAAAAACACATGTCCTATGTCTACTATGTTTTTTCTTATTATAGATTTTTTCTTATTATTTCTTTTATTGTAATTGAACCTAGTCATATCGAATTATGTTGAAAAACACATATCTTTTCAAAAACACATGTCCTTTTGTCTTATTCTGGAAAACAAATTTAGTTATATCGAATTATATTGAAAAACACATGGCCTTTTGTATTATTATAGAAAAAAATTTAGTTATATCAAATTATATTGTTGTTAAGATTTAATTAATGTATAACTAAAATGAGTTGAACCTAGTTAAACTTATACAAGAAGTTGAACCTAATTAACCTTGTTCATAAAACATACACCATATAGCAAATTCAAAAACAATCATAAAACATCACAATCACATCCTTAATTAAACATGCTCATAATTCTTGGAACAAAACATATCCAAAAGATTCTTAACACAAAACCAACAACTTAACCCTCGTTAATATTGTCATCACATCCACCTTACCACTTCCTTCCCCGGGAAAATATTCTTCTCTGTTTGAAAACTAATTTCACATTTCATCCATAAAATCATCACCCACTTCTACATCTTCATTCAGATTGACAACGCTCTCCAACAAATCCAATCTTTCTTTGTGCTTCTCGAGCTTGCATAAGACCTATTCCTTAAACTCTTCAAACTTCTTCTCAAAATTTCAAAGCTCTTCTTTAGAAAAGAGGGTACCTTCTTCATATGGAAATATAATCAACAAAGAATAACCTCTAAAGGAATTATAAAACCGGGAAAGGTCCAACTACCGCAGACAACACGATTAAAATTATCCATTATATGATAAATCTCTTCAGCGTTCCCCACGAGAAAGTTCTACAAGCGTCAAGATCATCGCCAATTCATAGTAGAAATGGCTCTATGTATCCTTGCTTCGTCTTCACTTTCATCTTTATGACGGTGCATAAGAAAAGTAACACCGTCATCTTCAGTCAGTCTCCACATCCACTCATTTTACAAAATTACCTTGTTTTTACTTAATTAAATCGAATTATATTGCTAAGAAAACAAAATTAATTCATAATCAAAGTTTAAGAAAAAACACACGCAATTTATGAAAGAGAACAAATTTGGATACTCTAAGAAAATCAAACAAAGAACTAATCCGTTCTTAAAAATCAAACAAAAACTAATCATACAATCAAATAAACCAAAAAAATCCACGAAATTTTATGAAAAATTCGAAAAACTTAACCTAAATTGTGAAAAAAATATGTCATTACAAAAGAAAAGTTACCTAACACTTACAATATTATTTTCCAGCAGCAAACATTATTGACCATCATTAATACACAATACTAATTTAAAAGAAACAAAATTACATGATAAAGAAGAATTTTAATATCGACTAACAATTAAATGTTTTCCTAAGTACCAAAGTGGCATTCAAAATCAATAATGCGTATAGAACATCTCCGTGAAGGGTTTTAGAAGCCGACGACTTATCTCCAGTAGGTACTGGACCACATTCGTAAGAAAATATTTCCGGCGCATTTTTTGAAATCGAGGGACTTGAAGGAATACAATTATTACTTATTACCGATGACGTCGCTGCCATTTTGGGTGAATTAGCACAGATCGGTAGCTGATTTGCTGGAGCAGTGGCAGGCGATTCAATTGAAGCAGTGGGGCTCGTTGTCGGAGAAGAGATAAGTGACTTCACTGGAATTGTTGTCGGGAAGAGTTAGAGGCTTTATTCGGAGCAGAGGCAGGAGTAGTGGTTGTATTCGAAGAAGAAACATGAGAAATAGCTGAAAGATAGCCAGGGGATTTTACAAGTTTCGCGATTGTTGGAGTGGAAACAGGGGTATTCGTCGGAGCAAAATTATAAAATTTCACATGAGTCGCAACGTCCTGAAGAGAAACAGGGGAAGCCTCGGTCGGCGAGACAATATTTTTTCTCTCTTGTTTTTCTTAAATCTGTCGTATGTGGTGGAGGTGGAAGAGGATTTACTGCCGGAGGAGATGCAACATATGGAGGATGCGGTGGTGGAAGCGAGGTTGTCGGAGACATGAAAGAGGAAGAGAAGAAGAAGGAACAATTTGAAAAACAATGTAACTTTGGATTTAATCTCTTCGGCTAAGACACGAAAGAAGAAGAGAAATAATTTGTTGTATTTTTTGTCTTTTAATAATTTTAAATGTATAAATATATGTTCTTTTGTATTATTGAAAATCTAAATTATGAGAACAAAAAGAAATCAAGAAAAAGAATAATAGGATCGTACAGAAGAAAAAAGAAAAGAAAAATAACAATAAGATGGCATAGAAGGATGACATAGTAAATGGCAAGGAAAAGCTAATTAAATAAATTTTAAAACAAGGTTATTTGAGATTTTTCATGTCTCGGGAGAGTTACTAGAGCCATTGATTCGTTTCTACACCTAAGAACATCAAGAACAACAAAGGAAATGAAAACTTAAGACAAAAACCTAAAAAGGAAAGAAAAACCAGACTTTTTAGAAAGGAGGCGCTTTAGGGATTTTATAGTTTTCAAAGAAAATTCATAAATCGCACTACAGAAAAAAAACTAATCTTTGGCTTGGATCTTCAGTCAGGTCCATTCCGGATTTGAGTTGGTCGGGTCATAGCGTGTTTGACTCGAGTTGAGAAGAGTGTGAGATCAATCTGAGTTAGGGATGCTTGAATGGGATCGATCTGAGTTTGAGCTTGAGATTGATCCAGCCTTTGGAGTGGAGATCGATCCAGCTGCTATGTGGCTTGAACGTGGGATCGATCCGAAGTTGGAGTGGGGATCGATCTATCTTGAAGAAGAGACTGATCCAGGCAAACACCTGAGATCGATCAAGACAAACACCGGAGATCGATCCAGGTGTAAACCTAAGATCGATCCAAGCTTGTCCTGAGATCGATCTAGGCTTGTGCTGAGATCGATCCAGGTGTTGAGTGTACTTCGAGTGGGATCGATCTGGGATCGATCCAGAAGTGAACTGAGATCGATCCAGTATGAAGCTTGGGATCGATCCAACCTTGTGTTGAGATCGATCCAGCCTTGTGTTGAGATCGATCCAGGCCTTCGTGCTGGTTCATTCCATATTTTCTGCTCTTTTCTGAATTCTCACAAAACCTTCCTGAAAACTCCTGAAAGTCCTGGAAAATCTCCAAAATGTGTGCATATGTGAATTCTAATGCAATGTCCTAAAAATCACAAACTTACTGAAATCAGCTATAAATGTGATACATGCACACCTAAAGAGCTCAAAATAAACGTTAAATGACTTCTAAAAACCATGAAAATTCAGAGTCATCACTCGACTAGACTCATCTAAAACAAAACAAAAATTTTGAAAATTTTCACCGAAATGATGAAACATCCTAAAAGACTCAAAACATAGTTAGTAGCTCTATACCCAGAATTAAATCACACCCTCCTGGTGTGAAAATAAACACAAGAAAAGGAAAGAGACCTAAATAACTCGAAAAATCAATGTTGTGAGTTCAAATGTAGGAACTTACCTGAGCATTGATGGATCGATCGATCCATGGACGAATCGACCGATCTATGATTACGCAAGTTTCTTGGGCGTTTGGATTGATCGATCCATAGACAAATCGATCGATCTGTTTCATCGTTTAAATCTAAATGTTGATGGATCGATCGATCCATAGATGGATCGCTCGATCTCTCATTTGGTATAAATGATCATCCTTCAGTGATCGATCAATCCATAGACGGATCGATCGATCTATACCTCCGACCAGTTTCTTATTTTCCTGAATTTTCCTGAAACACTTATAAACTCACAACTAAAAATCAATAGGTTAGTCTCCCAAAAGCTAAACTGACTCATAACCAAATATTACTAATCTAAATCACCTAATTAGTGGGTTGCCTCCCACTCAACGCTTTGTTTAACGTCAAAAGCTTGACGAACTTACCTTCTAAGTTGGAGCTGAGTAAGCACCAATAGATGCTTTGCTGAAACTACCATTGTCTGAAATTTGCATCTTCAGAACCTTTTTCATCATCTTTTTCGAATAGTCTTCCCCTTTGTCCTTAAGGTCTGAGGGAAATAATGCCTTAACTTTTGAAAAAGGTTTTAAGGTTCTTTTGCACTTTACCTTGTACTCAATTCCATCTTCAACCCGCGTTTGAGGAACCAAAATCAGATGAATGTCCTTGTTGATCTTTTTTTATTTCTCTTGGCCTTAGTTTTCTACCTTTGAGGGATGTTTTGTAGTTTTTTTACTCTTCACCCTATGCTTGACTTCATCTCCATTCGATACTTGAGGCTTCAAGATCGGTTGGGGATTCTCCTCTAACTTTTTCAAGTTTATCTTACCCCTTTTTTGATCCTAGGGGTTGCACTCTTGCTTGAGGTTTTAACTTCTTCTTTCAAGACTTCAGGTATGATCTTTTCAGTACTAGACTCGGCTTGAGTCTTCTGTGCTACCTTATTTTTCTTCATCATATTGATCTTAGAAGCATTGTTGTTGGGTATTATCAGATAATAGTAGCCCTTCTTGATCTTTGTGAGATAGATGCGCTTCTTTGACATATCTATCAGAACTCCTACAGATGCTAGAAAAGGTCTTCCCAGCACCAATTGCACATCTGTATTTCCCACAGTATCTATGACATGGAAGTCGAGCGGGCTAACACAATCTTCGGCCTGTACCATCACATTAGAGATCAATCCATTTGAGGATATGACAGAGTTGTTAGCTAGTGTAAATGCTAGCTTTGGTGGTTTAATGCCTTTTAGTCCCAACTTCTCAGCAACCATCTTGGACATGACGTTAACGTTAGCCTTTGTATCACAGAGTGAGTCCATGAAGATCATTCCTTTGATCTTGACTAGGACTAAGAACTCGCCAGGATCTTGTAGTTTTTGAAGTCTTCTTAGTGGAATAATCTAGTTATAAGCTTCATCATAGTATACCAACTCTTCTTCAAAAGTATTAGGCTCTTCTTTGCATTTAATCTTGAGTTTGGTTAGTTAGTTAGAAATTTCAGCAGTTTACATGGGAAGATCGATCGATCCAGATAGGGATCGATCGATCTCATATTTTTTGAGATCTGGTTCGATGGATCGATCGATCCAATGTCGATCGATCGATCGTTCTTCCTGGATACTTTCTTTTCACTTAGATCGCTCAATCCAAGTATGCAGATCGATCGATCTGCTGTCTCTCGATTTTTACGGATAAATAGATCGTCGATCCCTTAGGGGATCGATCGATCACTTTGCCTACATCATCGTCAAAGCTTCTAAAATCTGCCGAATTTTTAGATTCAGCATTCTTCTTTCCAGTACCTCAATTTATGGCTTTGCAGTATCCTTTTGGGTTGTCTTCCACTTTCCCTGGAAGAATACCAGTTTCTCTCTTAACTGCTTATGAGGTTTGAGCCACTTGCAGATCCAGTTTCTTAACATGATTTGACAATGTTTCAAACTTATTGTTCAAATCATTATACATTCTGTCAAGCTTTATATTATGGTTCTTTTAAGAACGCTGCTGACTTTCTAGAATCTCCTTGATCATTGATTCTACCTTGTTCTCTTGAGGGGGATTTCTCTGTTGAAACCCAGGTTGAGAGGCTGTTTGAAAGCCTCCCGAGTTTGAGTTCTGCACAAAACTCCTATTATGGTTTCCTTGGAAACCACTTCCACCTGAATTCTGACTGAATGCTTGTCCTGATTTCTGCACAAAGCTCTTTAACTGGTTTAGATACACCTGGTCTTCTGGATTAGCCACATTAGTACTCCTCTAAGAGTTACCTTTCTTGAAGCCTTGATTGTATACTCTCTTTCCCTGGCTATTAATATAGCTCACTTCCGCTATACTCTCAGTTTCTTTCACAGCAAAACAATTAGCCTCTATCTTCTCCACATCTTCAGCGAAGCTGACATGTTTCTCACTTTGCTTCTTGAGAAGTTGAGTGAGAAGTACTTTTACCTCAGTAATATTAGAAGTGTCTGAACTAGATGATCTTACTCTTCGATCATAGTCGGGGAAGTGATTGCTATTGCTCTGAGCTAGATTGTCAATTAGCTGGTAAGCTTCATTCACAAGCTTTGTCATAAAGTCCCCATTGCTGGTAGAATCAAGAGAGAGTTGATACTGCTATTTATTCCTATGTATAAGGTATTCAGAAGGCTTATCTCAGAGAAACCATGATGTGGAGAGTCCTGAAGGTACTCCTTAAACTTTTCCCATGCTTCATAAAAGGATTCTACAAGACCCTGCTAAAATTGAGAATCTTGTTTCTTAGATTTTTGGTCCTTGTGGAGATGTAGAAGTGACTTAGAAACTTGGATTTGCATTCATCCCAAGTCTCTATGGAGTTAGCTGGCAGATATTTCAGCCATCTAAGAGCTCTATTAGCAAGAGAGTGACTAAAGAGCTTACAATGCATGAAGTCCTTAGAGACTCCATTAAGTTGAGTTGTGCTGCATATATCCTCAAAGTTATCTATGTGATCCATAGGATGTTCAGTAGGAAAACCATGGAATAGTTTTTGCCTGAGCAACAAGATGAGCTGGAACGGGAACTGGTAGTCCTATCTTTGAGGTTGGCGAAGGTGTAGATCATTCCTATTGACAAGGAAAGCTTCAGGGTTGTTGAAATCTCCAACAAGTACCCTGTTTCGATGTAGTGGGAAATTTCCCGCATGCTCTGGCGGGTCTTGATTATCATTATCGCCTACTTGATGTTCCGGTGGAACTTGATTTCCATTACCTCCATGTTGTCTCGGTGGCACTTGATTGTCGTTTCCTCCTGGTTGGTTAATCACCAACTTATGTAGTCCTTGCTGAGGATTCTGGACGTTTTGGTCTTCAGGTATGACAGAATCGTTGATAATAACGTTGTCTCCCATTGTGGTGGAAGAGCTTGCGCTATTTCTTGCTTTCCAGTTTGAACGGTCTACTCTTGCTAATTCTTCGTTGGTGAGGTTGACTAATTCAGATGATTTGTTAGATCTTCTGTTCATGCACCTGCAAAACAAAGACAAGCAGAAAGAACGAGATTATCTCTGAAAGTAAAAATCTTAGACTAGATGCTAAGTAGAACTTAAGAGGCACAATTGGTCCCCGACAACGACACCAAAAATCTGATAGGCTCAAGATTTTATCCTAAATCTACACTACATAGAAAAAATCCTCGTAGTATAGAAAATGGTCGAATTCTTCATAGACCATATTGTGCGACTCTCAGTTAGAATTTCGTTTCTAGCTAAGATGGTAATAAGAAGTAGTGTTTGATTTAAAAATAATAATTAAAAGACAGTAAATTAAAACGGTTTTTAAGCAATTAGGGAAAACGCTAGGCGTTAGGGAATTCTACAGGTTATCAGGTTTGAAGTTCAGGTTGACATACAAGATTTATTAATGAAAGAGGTTCTCAACTCAAAAGACAAAGATAGACTAATCTCATCCCGAAGTATTAGACCCCTATAATCGAACTACCCAAATACAAACTTCCGCCGTATTTAAACAATTCAATCATGCAGTGATTTCAGATTTGATATGTTCATAAGCATCAAAGAAAATACTTCTGCAAGCGGAAACACTTACTTATCTAGACTAGGTCAGGTTTCTAAACCAATTCAATTTGTATTTATTAACCTAATATCATGAACGAGGTGATCAAGCTAATTCAAGCAATAATTAAAAAAACTAGACTAAGAACCTACAATTCAAATTCATAATGTCAAACCCTAACCATCAAATCTTGATTTCCCTGGGATAAACCCTAAAACATAACAAGGTGACTACTTAGACATGACTAAGCAATCAGCAAAGTTCATCAAATGAAAGCACATAAAGGAATCAGATTATATTTAAAAGTAAAAGACAGAGTTTCAAAATCTTCTCCAAATATAGGGTTGAAAATTTCCTTCTCTCTGAAAAGCTCTCAAAGTAATTGTAATCTATGTGTATGTATGTGTGTCTCTGTAAAACTAAGCCCAATGCTTATTTATAATTATCTAAAAACTAAGAAAAACCTAATCTAATAAGGAAAACTCTTCATAAGTCTTGAGGGTGAATGCGTCTTTTTGATAATTTCCAAGTTGGTTTAGGTGCAAGGATCGATCGATCCGTCGTTCTTCTCCTTTGGGGATCGATCGATCCAGGATGGGATCGATCGATCTGATTTTATGTAGATCTATTGAGGCTTTGGATCGATCGATCTCTCTTCATATGGGTCCTAGATCGATCTTTCTTACTTAGGTTCGATCCATTCATCTTCATTTTGCCCAATTACTCCTAAAATCTTCCAAAAATCCATCATTTTTGCTCCAGAACATCTTACACACCTAACATCCTGAAAACATACCAAAAACACATGAAAAATATTCGAATGATGCCAAATAGAAAGTATAAATACCCGCTATAAAGCATCAAAATCGAGTGATATTATTATGATTATAAGTTTGTCATCTGCATTTGCATAGGGTACTAAGATGATAGTAACCTTGTAAGTTTTTTGTTTTCTTAGGTAGTATCAATGCCCTGGTTATTAGTTGTCTAATGCATTCTGATTAAGTCTGAAATAAGACTGCACCATACTTGGAATGTGAAATTTCATGATCCTTTCTTTTCTGAATCATGTTGTGATATGAAATTTATCTCTATTTATAAGAACCTAAAATTTATATTGTATTATCATGATTGTGTGCTGGAATTGAACTCATGGATAGCATATACATATTTGAATTATCTTCTACCGTTTCACCACTCTTGTTAAATCAAATAGACTTTCACCCTTGAACCTTGCCTTCTTTCAAGCAATTTATCAATTACTGAGTGTTAGATCTTTTACGGAATGAACTTGGTACAAAGTGTTAGGTTCGAACTAACAGGAACGGAATCTCATGTAGTTCTAGTTCACGCTTTTTAGACTAGATAGAACTAAGTGGGGTTTGATTCTGGGTATTGGGGTTGGTTTGAAAAGGAGGAAAACATGTTGAGACTCTAGTAAAAGATACAGAAATGTTTGTGAATTCTTAGGAGAGGAAAGGAAAAGTAAAAAAAAAAACATAATGGTCTAGTAAAGGGTTTGGGGGAAAAGATATGAAAAGTATGGTTTGTGCAAAAATAGAAAAAGAAAATGATAACAAAAAGAGTAAAAAAACCCAAGAGGTTAGTGAAAATCATAAAAAGATCAGAAACCATAGGTACTAAAATTAGGAAGTCCCCAAATCTGCTAGAAATCGAAAAAGAAAGAAACATCTCCTAAGAACTGTTAAGGAAAAGATGAAAAAGAGAAAATGTGAACCATGAAGATCACTTCGAACTTAAAAGGGTAGAATTAGAGTCTCCTACTGGGTTTAGAATTAGGAAAATTTTAGTTTCAATGACTTTGGGTAGATGGGATTCTGTTCTTGTATGCATCTAAATGTTCCTATCTTTAGCATTCTGCTAAAGCTCATTCCCTTTTTGAGAGAACAATGTTCTGAAATGTTAGCCAATGCATAAAGGGGTCATTTTTATCCCTTAACCAGTCCCTTAGCCAAATGATTCCAATGAATGTGCATGACTTGATCCACACTTTCTGTTTAATGAATGTTAAAGAGATAAATGAATTTGAATGCATTATGGAAGTTGAAACTGATCTGGAATGAACTTTGATGAGTATGGCTAAAGTTTCTAAGTAGGATAAGATGAGACTGCATTCTAGAATTAGTAACCTGAACATTGATATCCCCTGTTTTATCAGCATATTTTGGTTTTGAGTTCTCACTTTCAAACTTCTATTCAAAACTTATGAATTACTTGCTTGAGGGCAATCAAGGATTTAGTTTAGGGGAGTTGATGTCTCTGCATTTTAGTGGTGTTAAGAAGATATTTACCATCATTTTAGAGTCATTAGATGTCAACATGTTGCATTCATAGGACTTTATTAGTAAGTTTGCATTTTTAGGTAGTTATGCATTAGCATTCGCATACATGTGCATTTTAGAGATGTTTCAGGTATTTTGGGAATTCTTGGACATCAACTTGATTTAGGAGAAAGAAGTGCAAAAACCAGGACAAGGGCTTGACTAAGATCTTGCCTCGACCTCTCGGCTCGATCACAAGATTTCTTGGCCTCGACCAAAGTCGGGCCATCGCCTCGACCAAAGCCAAACTTTCCCTCGACCAAACCCGGCCAGCTCCCTCGATCACGTTCCCTCGATCACCCAGCCACCAAACTTGGCCTCGACCGGATTTATGCCGCCTCAATCACTTGGCTTACTTTGATCAAACTCACCTGGCCTCGACCTCTCGCCTCGATCAAGCCAACCTCACCTCGAGCCGAACCCAAGCTCACCTCGATCAAACGCCTTAGTTCGATCAACCCGGCTCGATCAACATCTCACCGCATCCTCATCGAGCCGCATCAACGTTTTCTACAAACTTCACCTCGACCACAAAACGCAAGTTGCCTCGATCGAGCTCAACTTCACCTTAAGCTGAACTTGCCTCGATCACGACTTAATCCAACTTGATTCTTGTACGAACAAGAGTTAAAGATCAAGATCAATCATTGCATTTTTATCGTTTGTCTTTTAGTGATTTTAGGGCTTTTCTAAGACTACTATATAAACCCTAAACACACCTCCATTTGGGAGCAACCTTTACTTTAAGCCATTTTTAGCTTTGTCTTAGGTTTCTTTTTGAGCTTTTTCTTTCTAATTTTCCTTTGTTGTTCTTTGTTACAAAAACCCATATTTCTTATGCAAGTTATGTTTCCCTTATGATTCCTTCATTTTTATGCTTAGATTAAGGTTGAGAACTATCTCGTGCATGTTGATCTCTTATTTTAAGCCTCTGATTTCGTTTTTTCTATGTTGATCACTATTTTCAGAAGTTTTTGTTCATGTTGTTTATGACCACCATGGTTTTTCTGGGTTTAAGTTCTTACTATTCTTGATCATCTCATCTTGATTTCTGATTTTCCAGTTTTTGATCATCATCTTTTTATTTTCGGATTTGTTGTTCTTGTTGTCTTTAAGAGTTGAGTTTTGATCATTATGTTTTGTTTAGAAGTTATGGTTTCTGGATTTTATGATTTTATAGTCACCATGTGTAGTGAGTAGTTCCTCTGGTTTCCAAGGATGGGGTAGATTAGTGTTGATTCCTTGTTCCTCCTAGGTGTCTAATCTTGGTTGTTTATAGATCTCTTCTGTTTCATTGTTCTTAATGCTCATTTCTTTATGATCAATTGAAATCTGAACTTGGGCATTTCCGCCCCTGAAAAGAGTTTGATGAAATGCCTGATCAAGGTGATTTCAGAGATTTACATACCTAGCCTAAAGAATTGGATGTCTAGGGTGTTTATTGGCTTTAACATATTGTGTTTTCATGCTTTCTAGGTAGTGTTCCATTAACGACAGTTACGTCTGGATATTACTTAGCTTGAGATCATATGTCAAGAAATTAGAATTGGTTGCTTATGAATTTGTTGTCCAGGGATAGCTCTTGTTTGAGGTATGTTAGATACCTAGGTAGTTCAAGGAGGAACACTGGTCAATTACCTCCATCCTTAGGAACTGTTGTTTTTCCTGGTTGCATTTTATTGTCATTTTCTTCCCTGTTTTTGAGTCACTTGTTGTTTACCTCTTAGTTTCTATTTATACATGTTAGCTTTCATGTCATGTTTACTATCATTCTTTTGGTTTATTTGGTTAGGCGCTTAGTTTACCCTTGTTGGTTGGAGTTTCTGAATTTGACATCGGGTTTGGGTTTTGCTTTGTGGGATTTCCTTTTCTTCTGGTTGGACCACCGGGATTCTTAGTGGTTTTCGGTCATTTGCTAATTCTTTTCGGATTAGTGTCTTCCGCTAGACCTTTCATCGGAATGACTAGTAGGGTTTTGACCGTGTATTTAAATGGTTGAAAGCATGGAAGAACTTTAAGACTTTTGAGCCGACATTTGAGGTTTGGAATTTTGAGTGAAAATTGTTTATTTAAGAGTCTGTGAGAGATCTTAGGATAGAAATAAGTTTGGATTTTTCTTAAAATACAAGTGTATTATCGAATAGCTTGTAATACAAGAACAATAAACAACTCTTGTATTAAGTTTTGAAAAACCTTGGGAATAAAAGTATTGATTTGTGAATATGTATGTTCTTTGGTTTTTCAAAATATATATGAATAAGTCAACAAATCTTTATATTTCATGAATTTTTATGGGTTCATGAGTTTTAACTAATTTTTCAATTTATATGAAATTTGAAATTTCTATATTAAAACAAATAGGTTTTGAAGTTTTATCTTTCAGTTTTTTTTCTTTGTATATCTACTTTAATACACTTCTGAAACCACAAAAAGACAAGATAAATTTTAGAATCCAATAATAAATCATTAAACAAATAAATCTAATAGTATTTACAAATCAATGAATAAACAAGAAAATGTTTTAATATATCTTTTAAAATTATTAAAAAATAACATAGATTTTGTTTGATATTCTTAGTCCTCTTAAAAATACTAGCCAATAACCCTATCTATATACGAAAAATAACTTTGTATCCGTTTTATTATTGTGTGTTGGTGTTGGATTTCGCCCCAGACAAATAGGAATTTAAGGGAACAAGTCTGATCTAATTTAATCTTAACGGAAGATGACCCAAATGAGTAGTAGGAAGGCCCAGTTGAACTTGGAAATGTAAAGGATAACACTTAAATAAGAGCCGAACATCGCAAGTGATGAAACAAAAAGTGAAAACTTGACGTTGCGAAAACGGCTGAGCGAGTTGAGATGCGCGGTCCCAATTCACCGAGAAAAGAGGACGGTAATTCATATTTCAAACAAAAAGGAAGGAGTATAAATAGAGAGGAAATGTGATGAAAAGAACCTATGATATCTATTATATCTCAATTCTAGAAAACTAAGTCAATTTAAAATTTTCTTTGAAGGATTAATTGCATTAAAAAATCTGGAAATTTTCACCAAATATTTTATGGAAGTTTAATTATATTATCAGGACAATAATTTTTTGGAGAAAGATAATTTCAAAGAAATTATTATTTATCCTAACAACAATCTATTCGATATTTTCATAACTGTTAAAGATAATATACTGTCAGTTTGAGATATTATAAAATATTCTCTCCAACGATACTTTCATGAAATCTTATAAATAAAGGCTCAGATTTATTTTTGAAACACACCTCTTTCTGCTTAAGATCTTAAACAAGATCAAAGAAAGAGAAATCAGATCGAAAGATTAGATTTGAGGATTTTATCCAGAGTTCTTCAGTTTCCTTTTTCCTCCTTTGTTGACGTCACCGTCAGGCGAAGTATCTCCGATTGACGCACCGCCACCGCAATCAAAATCATCTTGTCGTCCTAAGTACGATGATGGTCTCGGAATTCCATTCTGACATATGACACGCCGTAGATCTGAGGTCAAAGTTTTGGACTCAAATCTACTTTCTCTCTCCTTATTGCGACGGTGTTTGCCCTCTAGCCACCGCATCTGAGTTCCATTTTCCTCACCTCCGGTATCGCTGGATATCTCTCGCTAAGACAAAGCCAACCTCGCTGTCAACAACCTCCAGACGCGCCATCACCTCTCTCCGGAAGACTCATTGTTATAGCTGACCGTAGTCGACTCTGGTCAAACGCCTCGCCGATCACTGGAATCACTTTCTGCCACCGTCAATGGATCACAATCGCAACTAAGACACGTCAGCCTCCTCCCATGACATGCCATCAGCCTGAGGAATCACAGGCTTCCCCGTAGAAGTGCTCTCCATTCACCAGCTCCACATCACATGAAATCTCACCTCCACTCAGAGATCGCCATGTGGCATCTACACATCTAGCAGCCCCTCCTAGTCTGCCACGTCAACAACCTGCACCAATTCTGAACTGCCACGTTAGCAACAGACGAAACCGGGTCCATAAGGGCTTGTGGTTCAAACCGGTCCAAAAAGCTCCCGTTACTCCTTTAAGACCAGTCGGGTATGTATCGTATAGCGCTTGGGACCTCTTGGCGATGTCCAGGACACACGGTAGAATCTGTACAGCCCTTGTGTCAAATCCCGGCTGATTGGGCGTTTACTGCTGATGTGGCAGTCCAGAATTGGTTGTTGGAGTAGACTGGCGACATGTGGTAGTTTCTGGCTGACTAGGCGCATGTTGATGACCTAGGAGTGGTTGTTCGATGCGCAGACGCCGCATTGCGATCTTTGAGTGGAGATGAGAGCTCATTTTACGTGGCAGCTGGTGAGTGGGGAGCACTGCCACGTGGCAGTCTGTGATTCCTCAAGGCTCATAGCATATCATGGGAGGAGGTTGACGTATCTTGGTGGCGACGGCGGTCCATTGATGGTAGTGGGAAGTGATTCCTGTGATTGACGAGCCGTTTGACTAATGTTGACCGGCATTGACCATAGTCAACTATAACAACGAGTCTTCGGGAGGGAGGTGAGGGCGCTTCCGAAGGTTGTTGATGGCGAGGTTAGTTACATCAGCTTCGTCTCTGCGATAGATATCCAATGGTACTAAAGGTGAGGAAAACGGAGCTCAGGTGCGTCGGCTAGAGGGCAAACACCGTTGCGGCAAGGAGAGAGAAAGTAGATATGAGTCATAAACTTTGACCTCAGATCTACGGCGCGTTAGACGTTGGAATGAAATTCCGAGACCACCGTCGGACTAAGGACGGTGAGGCAAGTATGATGTCCTCAGCGGTGGGTCAATCGGAGATACTTCGTATAAAGGCGATGGTGACATCAACGAATGAGTAAAAAGGAACTGAAGAACTCTGGATAAAATCACTAAATCTGATTTCTTTTGATCTTTTCTAAGATCTTAAGGAGAAAGAGGAGTTCTGGAATATGTGTTTGTTTCAATAATGAATCTGAACCTCTATTTGTAAAGGTTTAGAAAAGTATCTTTGGAGAGAATATTGGATATCTCCAACCGACATAATATTATCTTTTACGGTTATGGAAAATATGTGAAAGATTTTTGTTAGGATAATTAATAATATCTTTGATATTATCTTTCTCTAAATAATAGAATTAAACTTCCAAAAAATATTTTGTGGAAGTTCCTAGATCTTTTTATGCAATCAATTCTTCTCTCCCAGTTTAGAAAAAAAAAATCTAATTGCCTTGGTTTTCCAGGATTGGGATGTAACAATTCTACCCCCTTAAAAATGAATTCGTTCTTAAATTCATAGAGGTTTAATTGAACACCACTTACTAGAACCCATTGATCAACTTCCAGTCCGAAAAAAAGCTAGAAAAAAATGGTCAGTTGTCTAAGCGAAATATATTAAGTATTATATATATATATATATATATATATGTATATATATATGATAAATTTTATTCTAAAAAGATGAAGATACAATTTTTGTTCTTTACGAAAACTCTTTTACCAAATTTTTCATAGTTAATGTTATGCACACGTTCTTTTTAATAGATTTGATGGCTAAGTCATTCAATTTATTTTTTGACATAATTGATCGCATATGAAATTTTATGAGCTTTAATTTTTTAAAACTTCTTTCAGCAGAGGAAAATGAAACTATAATCCTCAACAATATCTGATATGTAATCTAAGAGTTCGGATAACAAACTTTCATTCATTTCAAAAAGTTTAACATTTCAAAGGGTCTCTTGCATTTTTTGGCAAAACTTCTCTCAAAATTGTTAGTTCAAAAAAAAATTATTCTCAATAATATATAAATGGTGTCGATGTTTCAAAGATGTCTAAGGATTAGTATAAGAAGTCTTCAAATTATCATCATTTACGAATTTCAGTCTCTTCATATTAAATAACCATATATTTTTCATATTTTTGAAAATGCTCAAATCTTTTCTCTACGAAAAAGAAAAGTGTTGTTTCAAATTCTAAAAAAAAATTGTGTAGACAGATTTATAGTTTCATCAGTTGTATATATGTCATTATGTTATAGATATATTTTTATATTTACGGGGTTTAAAACGAATGTCTTTTTTGTATAACATTAGGCACGTCTCTAACTTAGTATTACATTCATATTGATAGAAACAAATGAAATATGAGAACTCATTTTTAACTTTATATATTTGATTCTTTAGTATTACATTCATATTCATATTGATAGAAACAAATGAAATCTCAGGACTTTATATTTTGAAATCCCATTATCGAGTGTATGTTGAGTGTATTTTGAAATCTCATAAACAAATGAAATCCCATTATCGAGTGTATGTTGAGGCAACACAAAAAAAAAACTCACTAAAGTCGAACTTCTATTATGACAATAACATTGACAATGCATCATTCATTTTGTATCATTATCACTAATAATCTTTTATTATTAGCGATTTAGTTGAATCCGACTGATTACATAGATATACAAACTTATCATGCATATGTATATCTTATTTAATTTATGAGTTTAAAACATTGGAATTTTCTTATACTATGGTAGTAGGTACATGCATCATCAAACAAAACCAAAATCTATTGATTTCAAAATAGTGCACCAAATTCCAAGTAAGAATCAGATTTTTTTTTTTTTTAATGAAATATTAAATTTATTAATAAAAAAATAAAAGTGCCATATTTACAAAAAGAATTGGTTGGTAAGAACTAGAAAAAGGGAGAGTATGCGGTTTAAAGGGGAGGTTTCATGGTTGCCTCGTTAAAATCTAGTTGTAGAAAACCCTGTGGGATAAAACTAAAACCCGGAAAAAGAGTACAAGCCATGAAACACGAACCGCATACCTGAAAAGAAAAAGAAGAAAATAGTCGGGTAAAAGCCAGAAATGAGATGCCACTTGAGGTCGGATTAGATGGGGTGATGTGTAATCCATAATTGCTCGAGGCCGTGTAACCGAGATGCTGGAGCGTAGTGTAGGCTCATAATCCACTGGCGGATAACTCTAATGATGAGCCTTAGGTGATGAGAGTATGGCTGATGCAGTTTTCCATGATTACTTGCGTTCCGTTCTCTCCAGACATGATAGATCGTAGCTTGGAAACAGAGCTTGAGGAGAGTGGAGGTGAGAGCAGTGTGAAGATCTACGAAGAGTGAGGAGTGTGCGGTGTCAGTCCGGATTGAGGCGGTGATGTAGGAGGGAGGATACGAGCGCTGGCCAAAGGGAGTACGTGTAGGGGCAAGCGAAGAAGAGGTGATCCCGTGTTTCATCCCGTTCCCAGAAAAAAGCACACGACTCTGCCTGTCCCCATGCTCTTATACGATGACCGGTACTTAGCTTGTCGAGAACTTCCAACCAAAAAATGAAAGAGTAACGAGGTACAGCTTGTGAAAACTAGATAATAGATGTCCAAGGTTTTTGAGGGTTAGAGGGACAAATTTTTTTCCATGTCGCTCGAGCGTTGAACTCGGGTTTGTAGATGTTACCGCCATAAAGCCACAAATAGCTGTCCGAACGCAGGTCGGGTGACGGTAAAGGCTACTGAATGATGGCCTCACGTATAGGCCCTAAGGCAAGCCTCTGTGATTACCTTACCCGCCAGCTTGAATTGTGCACCGCTTGGGTGACGGTTGCATGCCTTGTGATTCCAAATTCACGAATACCAAGATCACCTGTAATTGCTAGCAAAGGACCACAGGGCAACCAATTATCAAACCAAAAGGAAGTAGTAAAACCGTTACCAATCGTGGATTTGAAGAACATCACGGCTAAGGGCCAAAGCTTGAACAGCTTGCGCCAAATCCAGGATCCAACGGAGGTGGAAGGACAATCCCAGAAAGTCGAGTGCCTGAGAAGGTATCGACGTGTCCATGCTGTCCACAATAATGTCGTAATGGTATGAAGCCTCCATATGAGGGAAAGAGAATATACTTTAGAGGTATCCTCAAGGCGCCGAATGCCTAGACCACCCTGTAATTTAGGACAATTGAGATAATTCCAACTAACCTAGGCGGATGCCGAAGAAGTTGAACCTGTCCATAAGAAGCTACTGTAGAGACATGTAAGTGCTTGCAGACACCGCTTGGGTAGACGGAAAGCAGATTGCCAAAAATTGATCGTGCTCACTATCACCGACTGAATAAGCTGTAACCTACCTGCATACGAGAGAAGCTTAGAAGACCAAGAATTAAAACGTGAGCGAATTCGGTCAATCAGAGGTTCATAATCCGCTTGGGATAGTTGCTTTTTCGTTAACGGTAAACCGAGATACCGAATTGGTAGAGGCTCACGCCGAATGCCATAACCCGAGATGGTGTAGAGCAAGGGTGGGGGAGGGTTGGATGTGAGGAAAGTTGATGATTTTGTTAAGTTAACCCGAAGTCCCGAAGAGTTGCTAAAGGTGTCTACAACCTGCAAAATACCTTGGATGGAGTCATTAGTACCATCACAAAAAATAAGAATATCATCTGCAAAACAAAGATGGGTGAGGCCGATGTGGTGACAGTGTGGATGATAACCGATATTCCCTGAGGCTGCTACTTCATTCAAAATCTTAGATAAAACATTATTAGTTATGAAATAAAGATAAAGGGAAAATGCACAACCTTGGCGAAGACCACGGGAACTCGGGAAAAAACCCGCGGATTCACCATTTATCGAGATGGAAAAAGTCATTGTAGAGATATAAAGACGGATCCAATAAATGAATAGGGGTGGAAGATATAGAACCTGTAAAACGGTGATGATAAAATCCCAATTGACCGTGTCAAAATCTTTGGAGATATCAAGCTTAAGAGTACATCGTGGTGAAACTATGGAGCGAAGATAGTCCTTGACTAGTTATGTGGCTAATAAGACATTTTCAAGCAGATTACGGCCTTTGATGAATGCACTTTGGTTGGGTTCAATGAAGTCAGGAAGGAGGAGCTTTAGGCGATTGGCAAGGATTTTGAAGATGACTTTGTAGATGATGTTGCAGCAGGAGATGGGACGGTAATCTTTGATTGTTTGAGGATCATCTCCCGTTGAAATTAGCGCGACAAGAGTCGCATTGACACCTCTGGGAAGGAAACCATAGAGAAAAAAGACTGTACCGCTGTGACAAAATCACCACCTATAATCGCCCATGAAGCTTTGAAAAAAATCAGCTGTGTAACCATCAGGGCCTAGCGCTTTGTTAGAAGGCATTGAGAAAAGTATATCATGGATTTCTTGGGCTGATATTGGTTTGGTCAAGTGTGTACCTACAACCAAAGGACAACGGTAAGTAAGGAGAGTTTCAAGATGCGAGGAGCTAAAGGAGTGATGGAGTCAGTAAGTTGAAGGAAGGTCTGGAAATGGCGGACTGCCTTGCCCTGTATTTCTGTTATATCCGTCGTGGTTTCACCCGAAGGTAGAACTAGGCGACGAATTGAATTTCGACTCGCGCGAGAGGAAGCTACACGGTGGAAGAAACCCGTGTTCTGTTCTCCATGTTTTAACCAACTGATTCTTGACTTCTATTTGTACATGCACTCCTCGGCTGCTGCAAAAAAAAACTCCATTCCCGAGAGGCGTTGGCTTCTCCTTGGATAGTTGTGCGATTAGGGTCTGTTAAGGCGCTTAGTTGCGCAGCACAAAGAGAGTCAAATGCTGATCATGTGCGGTTGGAGAGGTCGATATATGATGATCTGTTGGGGTGATGAATGATTTCTTTAGGATGATCAATTAGGAAGTTATTAAATTTAAAAGGCTTCCGAGAGATAGACGAGTAAGATGAAAGATGAATGACGCAGCGCGCATGATCGGAGACACCATTAGCCTCAAAAGCTGCATAGGTTCTCGGAAAGATATTCATCCAAGTATCGTTCAAAAGATTGCGGTCTAGTTTCTTCGCAATTAGATCGCCATCTCTACGATTTTTCCATGTGAACAGGGGTCCAACGTAAGACAAATCTGCTAAGTCCAAGCGGTTTACTAAATCTTGAAACTGAAGCATTCCCAAAAGACGGCGTCCTCGAGACTGATTTGAGTGTTCGGAGGAGGACAAGATCTCATTGAAATCTCCTAGTATTAGCCATGGAATTTTCATTGGGCCATAGATGCGGTGACTCTCCAGTAACGTATTCCATAAGTGTACACGGTCTTCCTGAAAATTAGAGGCGTACACACAAGAGATAAGAATAATAATGCCTGAATCTAATGTTACAAGAGTCGTGATCAATTGAGATGTAATAAGAATAGGGGTGACGACAACTCCCTCCTTCCAGCAAACCCAAATATGTCCTAAGTGATGGGTTGTATAGTTGTGAATGGCTTCCCATCCAGGGAGAGTTGTCTGAAAAATATAGTTAAAGTTGTGAGATTGTACTCGAGTTTCTAATAAACAACCAAATTGGGGCTTTAAAGATCGAATCCAATGACGGATAATAGAGTGCTTATGAGGCTAGTTAAAGCCTCTTGTATTCAAGGCAAAGAGCGACATGATCATTATTGTCTTCGCGAGGAGACATTAGGATGTTTTTTAGGTGCCTATTGTTTAGTCATTTTGCGGGCATTGGAAACATGATCCGGTTGCTTCGCCTTTGTGCGGGTGCTATAGCGGCCCCCTAAAAGAGTGTCGGTTTCTTTTGGGATGTCAGTATCCGAGAGTTGACCCTCCTCCTTATCCTCACTTCATGTCTCCTTGTTATCTGCAAGAACCAAAAAACGAGAGGGTGAGAAGGTCGATATGTCTTTTGGATTAACCGAAGCAAGCTTGGTAGGTGGAAGGGAGGAAGAGCGGTTGTTTCGTTTAACGGTAGACCATCCCGAGTTAGTATCATCCGTCACAACATGGTAAGATTGTTCTTTTTCAGCTTGTTGTTGTGTGACTTGCTCGATGCCTTCTAAATGTTCTATTGCCGGGGTAAGTAGCGAGATGTTGTTCAGCACCAAAGATTGCTTATTCAATGTCATAGATGCCGCCGGTGAACCTGCATTACGAGGGGGAAGAGTGAGATTGGTGATAAATGGTGTAGCAGTATTGTCATTAACGGTGACATGTGTAGGGATAAGTAAGGATGTGATAGTAGGAGGCTGATTTTGCAGGACAATAATAGGATCGCTGGTAGTGTTTGGATCCTGGGGAGAGTCCTGGAGTGGTATGGTTTGTGCATTTTGTGGAGGATGAAGTTGTGTAGCAAGTGTTGTTGTAATCTCAGGTATGTCCTTCTTCTTGCAAGATGTAACTGTGTGACCCCACGATTTACATGTCTTGCAACGTGGCGGCAGCCACAGGTATGTAACAAGAATTGGCGTCTCGATTCCCGTCAATTTGATTGTCGTTGTGAGCTCATTTTCAAGGTTTACCACTGCCATGACACGACCAACATCAAGGCGTACACAACGTTCGGTATTTAGATGCAGTCACTGGAAATCTCCTACAATATCACCAAGAAACTTTAGTCCTGCGTGAGAATAAAGATAATCAGGTATTTGTTGAAAATCAATCCATAAAAGCATTGCAGTAAGATCCATTTTCGCTTGTGATTTGGATGGATTCTATTGCTGCACAACAAGCAATGTATGAGAAATATGCCAATATTTTTTACGACTAATATTGTTTCGAAGTTCAGAAGATTCAATTCGAAACAAAACGGTATCACTCTTAAATGAATTGAACATCGATCTTGGCTAGTTTGCCATCACAGTTCCATAGTCGATTGACTGTGACATGAACTTTGCCAATATGTGGCACTTCACCAATGAAGAATCCAACTAGGAACTTCGACCATAACGGCTCGAGATTGTCCAGTAGATGCTTCGGAACTGTAACAAAAGCAAGACCGTTGGTTTTGGTTATTGGAACAGAGGGTTGGGAAGAGAGCTTTGATAAGGTGGCATCAATGGATTTTTGCCAAGCTGTTTTCGAGGAAGGGGCAGCCGGTCTTTGTGAGGATGATGACGAAGCCGTTTTAGGAGACGTTGATGGCGGTGATTTATGCGCATAAGGTATCTGCTTGGTCGAGAGCAAAGAGTTGGTTTGTGACGGAGCACCACCAGGGGAAGAAGCAGTTGACGCGTCTTCGCGGGTCATGACACCCGACGGCGCCGGTGATGTGACGGTGAAGTCAAAAAAAGAAAATACAGAGAACCCTAATTATCGCTATTACAATCACCAATATCTCCTTGATTATTAATCTATGTTAATCGACCATAAATTTAATATAAGTAAGAATCATTTTAAAATTCAGTTCAGTTTCAATTTATAAATTACTTTTAAAAATTTATACATAAAATTAATTTTAATAGTTTTTTAGATTATATATAAATATACTCTATTTATTATTTATTTATAAATAATTAATAATTTATGTTCTAAACCTTTTTATCACAAGTTTTTTTACTTGAATTATTAAAAAAAAAAATGAGTAAACATATAAAATAATATACTAAGTGTTATAGAATTAAAAACACGTCTCTTTTAGGCACTTTAAAAAAAATAGATATAATTTTTATTTGAAGTGAGTCGGCGCTGTTAGATGTTGCTTTCCCCAAATTTGACTTTCTTTTTTTCTTATTTTTTTCTAGTTGTAGTGCCTTACCTATTGTTTGTGACGACATGGTTTCTTCCCTCCACCTTTGGTTGGCCATCGTTAGTTATGCTCCAGAAGTCGGGTCTAAATCGCTAGGCACGCGGTTCTCAGCGGTGCTGCTTTTGCGAGGTTTATCTTTGAGTCAACTAAAAGTTTTCGTTCATGGACAAAGGTGATCATGTGGATGAAGGCGATTAGGATGGTGTTTCGGCTTGTCAGAGGTCTTCTTGTGGAGGTTAGCTCTAACTGATGCTTGGGGTTTTTTGGTCAAGCTGCCGTTTTTTTTTTTATGTTTTGTGTTTGGTTTTTTTCTCTAAGTTTAAGGTTTTTTTTGTTTTGTTTTTTCAGTTTAGAATAAAATAACTATCACACTTGAATCTTATCTACTTTGGTTCAGTTCGGTTTGGATACCTTCGGTATTCAGTTTATTTGATTTTTACCAAAACAATATGTATGTTATTTTTTATCTATACATTTAAACTTATAGTAAACATGTGGTAAAAGAAAGTAAAAAATATGATAAATGCATTTTTACTAAGTTAAAAAACAAAACAAAAAATATAATGTTCCACATGAGTCAAAAATAATAAATAAATAAAATTAAAATTTATAATGATGGCAAAGAAACTCAGAAACTATTGGATTTTCTCGTATTAATGTTAATCACCATTGTTTATTATATTTTTATAATATATATAAAATTATGTTTATTAAAAATAAAAAATTATCAATAGTTTTGATTTAATTAATTTATTTACTATATAACAAACTTATGCATAAATATTTAAATTACTAAGAATTTTTCTTTATAGTGTATACTAACTTTTCTTTATTTTTCAGTAAATTCGAAATCTATGTAAATGTTTTAGTTATAAAATAAATAACATAATTCAATATTTAAATTATTAAAAAATTGTTTTTAGACACTGATTTTTTCTTTTCTTATTCATAAATGATAAATTATATTGTTTAATTATATAGTATATATCATATTATCTAAATAAAAAGTAAAATTTATTAGTTTTTTAATTTAATTAGTTATATGCTTTATATATATACCATAATTAACAAGGATCAAGTGGCTTAGTGGTTGACCGTTGTTGCCTTGTTATTAGATCAGGGATCGAACTTGGCCACTCGCATAGCGAGTGCATTTTCTCCTATTTATGGAGTCAGGCTACTGGGCTGGCCAGTTGTGGCCCAGATATTAATGTAACAAAAAATATATATATATATATATATATATATATATATATATATACCATATCTATATTCATAATTTTTTATCAATGTATCATATAAA
>OVBE01002038.1:172-32743 GCA_900406425.1 Iberis pinnata | reverse complement strand
AGGCGACTAGATTCGATACTTGGTAACAACTTGATTCGATATTTGTTATGGTAACAAAGTAACAACATAGGGGACTAGATTCGATACTTGGTAACAACTTGATTTGTTAATTCTTCTACTTGTTTTCCGTCACATTAATTTTCGGACAACAATAGATCGGTTCAATAACTTAAATTTCATAAATGCGAGAAAATGTACTCGCTACCAAATCATATCCACTATTTGATAACAAAACAGCCAAAATAACAACCACTTTGCCACTTATTCTTTGTTCAATTCTTTGACTTCATGGTTATTAATTTGGTCATTAGTTATTGATCAACGACTTCTTGATTTAAGACAAAATTATGTTGGCAAGATAAAATACGAAAATGCTAATGAAAACGAAAAAATTTTGGAGTGGAGACAATAAAGATGTACTTTATTGATAACTTGTAATATATCGCAAAAATCAATTAAAATCATTTGACGATATATGGTCCGACATAAATTTTGTGATGTTATTTTTATCCAAACCAATTTAAATTAATGACTAAATTATTATTGTGAAAGGGTGATTAAAGAAAATATCTCAAATAGAGAACGTAAAAAGACAAAACATTAACATATGTATAAATCTTTTCATTCATTGTTAATTAGATTTGAGTTATAAATCTATAATACTAATCGAGTTTTATATTATTAGACTTATAGTTTGTGTTGGAGTAAATTTGGACAAAGGTTGGTGTTCCCTACCAATATTAATCATTTTATATAGGAAAAAAAAAATAACGTGTCCTAGAACATTAACCAAATGAATTTTGACAATTCTCTATATTTTATAGACCTTAAAACATATTTATTATATCATAACTTTATCAAGTTTTATTTATATTTTCTATATCATAATTTTGTGATGTACTTTACGGCTTTATAAAAATTTTACAAAATGATAGCAACATTCCTACACCTTTCAATCAATTATGACAAATATATGAATATAGAAACACTATACGTCTATGAATAATATCTTAGATCCTAGTAGACGATCATTAGAGTGTAGTGGCAGATCATTAGAATGTTTTAACATATATTTATAAGGGTCAAACCCTACTTTTAATCAGATGTTTTACCAAATTTAATCAAATTTATATTAAAAATTATGAAAATATTATTTTTAGTTGGTGTCAATTGAACCCAACTCTCTCTTACTGCATATGCTACTGTTAGAGCGTACCGGTAAGTTATAATAACCACTATCTTTCTCTCTCTTATTATTTAATGTTTAAGGCTTTTGAATTAACAAAACACATATATATGAAATATCATTGAATTTAATTTAGTGTTTTTTTAACAACGAAAAAAAAATAAGCTAAAATTAAGACAAAGTAGGGATGGCAGGACACCAACTCGGTGGTGATACATCAACATAGGATGATAGCTATTTCGTTCTCGGGCTGATCTTGCAAGGTAATCAGCACATGTATTCCAGCTCTACTCTGGTGTACCACTTCAAATTGAGGGATGGTGGTCTTTAGCTATTGGATATCTGGTAATTTGGCTGTGAATACAGGCCATTCTCCTGGATTCCATAGCAGACGGATTAATTCAGTCGAATAAGTGATGAATGAAGCGCATGTTCTACCCATATTTGATAAAAATCTAAGTGCCCGCATAAAAATGAGCAATTCGGTATGTAACGTTGATTTGCCACATCTGACTCCCGCACAGCCGAACAGTCTAGGTTTGGTTGAAAACTGTGGCACGTAGCAGCCTAAACCACTTATGGAGTCCCCCATTTTCCATGAACCATAAAAACTACACCACTCCACTGAACTAGGTATGGTTGCAGATAAGGCACTTGTCTCAAAGTTTTATAGGCGTTCACATTGAGTCATCGAATGTGTGGACTGATTGCCATTGTTCTGCCTCCTTTGAAGCCAAATCTATGATATTCGTTGGATTCCAAATAAAATTACTTAAACACCTCGCGTCTCTCGCTTTTAAATATACCAAATAAACCAAGGGAACGTTTGGAATACCTTGTGGGAGGGTGATTTCTCAGCACCCAATAGCAAGTACTGCATGTTTTCAAGCAGCTTTTCTGATGGGAAGATTCCGATCGGTGTTGGAATTTGCAAAAGGGCCCAGCTCTGTAAAGCTGGAAGACAGATGAATATAGCATGATTTATGGATTCCAGGTCAGCACCGCATCGAGCACAAAGGTTATCTGCCCGCAACTTTTTTCTTAGAAGTTGTTCATTTACATCGATTGCCTCTGATAAGGTTTGTCATAGAAAGTGTTTCAACTTCGAAGGAGCTGAAAGATTCCACATTGCAACACTCAGAGGAGCTGTTGATGGCCAATCCGGCCAGCCAATTGTGTGATTATTATGCGAGATAATGCTAACTCATATCCAGATTTGACCGAGTAATTACCTGACTTCGTAAAATGCCAACAGAAGCGATCTTGTATTAAGGAGGAGGGTTGGATCGTCAAAATAGTTTGAATGTATTCGCCTCTAATGAGTTCATGGATTAGAGGTAGGTTCCACTGATTTTTTTATTTGGTATCAATAAGTCAGAGAATTTCAACTCAGCGGGAGTTTCTAGAAGGCTCTGTGCCGAATGCGGATTTTCCCCTGGCTACCATGAATCCTGCCAAACTCTGGTGTGACATCCTGAACCAGTGATGCTGCACAACCCATTGGTTAAAAGCAATTTTGATTCCTAAATGCTACGCCATCCATACAAGGGTCTAGTGGGTTTAGGCGCCTGGTGAGCATAGCAGTCTTTGTGGTAACGACCCTTAAACACCCGGGCAATTAGGGAATTAGGCAATGAGTACAATCTCCATAATTTCTTTGCCAAAAAAGCTTTGTTAAACAATTGGAGTGATTTGAAACCAAGTCATTCCCATTTCTTTAGTAGACACAGTTTTTGCCATGCCGCCCAATGTATTCCCCAGGATTTTCCAGAGGTGCTCCACCAATAATTTGCAATGGCACTACTCAACTTCTTCAGCAGTGTCGTAGGCAGAGAAAAACATGACATCACATAAGTTGGCAGAGCTTGAGCTATCGACTTAATTAGAATTTATTTTCGCCCTTTTGATAAAAATCCTGAAGACCAACCATTTATATGGGAATTTAAGTGTTCCCTCACATACGAAAAAATTTGGGCTTCCGATCCAAGTAATTGTTCAGGTATACCTAAGTACTTTTCTTTTCCACCTTCAGCATAAATTCCTAGACATGTTTTTAAGAGTAAGCGGTCCTGAACCGGGAAAGATTTTTCAAAGATAACCGTTGATTTCTCAAAGTTTATTCGTTGTCCAGAGGCCTTTCAATATAAGCATAGAGTTTTATCCACTTCTTGGCATTGTGCCAACATAGCTCGACAGAAGAATAAACTATCATCGGCAAATAAAAGATAGGACACAGGGGACATGATTTTGCCATCCGTATTCCGTCCAATCCACCAGATGTATCTGCTTGTTGGAGGTTTGCAATAAGTACCTTCATACAAAGAATGAAGAGAGAGGGAGAAAGGGGGTCCCCTTGGCATAAACCTCTAGATGGTATTATTCGACCCTTCGGCAATCCATTCAAAAGAACGCTATAAGATACCGTCGTAACACATGACATATTCCAATGTACCCAAGTCTCTGCAAAACCTAACTTTCACAACAGTTGTCTTAAAAATCTCTATTTCACCCGATCATAGACTTTACTCATATCTGTTTTAATCGCCATAAAACCTTTTCGACAACTATATTGGGAGCGTAGAGCATGGAGAACCTCTTAGGCTAACAAAAAATTATCAGTAATCGATCACCCAGAAACGAAAGTCGATTGGGTCTCAGAGATTATACTCGGTAGTACCTTCTGTAAATGTTGGCAAGGAACTTTGGATAGAATTTTATAGCTTACATTACATACGATAATCGGTCTGAATTCCTTCATTCCTTGGGGTCGTTCCGTCTTGGGGATAAGACAGATATTCGTCCCATTAAGGGTACTCTCTAGCATTCCCTTTAACATATGAGGTCCCACAATGTGCCAGTAACGTTGGTAGAAAAGAGCTATCATACCGTATGGGCCCGGCACTTTCTCCGACCCCATAGAGAATAGTGCCAATCTTACCTCTTATGTTACGAGTGGACCAAGGAGACGGTCGTTCATCTCTGAGGTAACTCTTTGCTCGATTGGTAGTACAGCATCTTCAATATTTGCAACTTGTGAAGCTGTGAACAACGATTGAAAGAAAGAAAATGCTTCTTTTTCAATCTCGTCCTCTTTGTCTAACCATTCACCCATATCAGTTCGGAGACCTAGGATTCTATTCCTTGCCCTCCTCAATTTTGTGGAGGCATGAAACAAACTCGTGTTCTTATCACCCTGCTTTAACCATTATACTCGAATTTTCTGCTTCCAGTACAACTCTTTAGCTGCTAGAGAAGTTTATAAATCCTCCGTTAACCGAGGTATCTCATGTGTGAAAGCATCATCTGAGTATGCTGATACACTCCCCAAATATATTCACTGCAAGTGCACAGCAAACGCAGTAGTATATGAGGTATCGAATCCACAGTACCAGAAAAGCACGACTCTCAGTTTAAAATCGAATTAAACTAAGAACATATTAAAATGGTGACTGTAACCAAGAAATGAAAACAACGATAAAATAAAAACGATTAACAAAAACGCTAGGCAATAGAGAATTCCGCAGGTATTCAGGTTAAAAGTCAAGATTAACATGCATAATTGATTACTGAAAATAATTCCCAACTCGAAAGACAACAATATACTGATCTTCTCCCTAAGTATTGGATTCCTATTCTCGAATTACTAAAGACAAACTCCCGCCATATTTAGATAATTCGATCATGCATTTCAATTTAGATTCGATGAGTTCATAATCCCCTAAGACAATACTCCCGCAAGCAAATGCACTTATTCATCGAGATTAGATCAAACTTCTAAACCAAATCCCTTTGAGTTTATATTTCTATGATCAATGAACTAGTTAGCTACTCTAATTCATGCACTAAGAAAAAATCTAGACTGAGAACCTAACAAATTTTAATCCACTCTATCAAACTGTAACGATTAACCTAGTTTCCCCTATGAAAACCCTAAAACATAAAAAGACACTACTCATACATGATTGCAAGAACATAAATCATAGATTGAGTAAACATTTAAGAATTAAAAAGCTAAATTGTATATAAAGAAATCAGAGTTCAAAAATCCTCTCAAATACAGATGTAGATATCTTCTCTCTAGAACTTCAGTGATAAAACTTGTTCTAAAACTTATTAAAAACTTCTCTCTCAAAAAATAATAAACGAAAAGGGCTTTTAATAGTTTGAGAATAAAAGAAAATAAAAATCTAAATAATAAAAACTAATGATAGATCTTGGGGTCAAATGCGTCTTTTAGCTTGTTTTTCCTTCAGTTCGACATAGGGGATCGTTCGATCCAATGATGGATCAATCGATTTAAGCTTCCCGGGATCGATCGATCCAATGATGGATTGATCGATCTAAACTTCGCAAAACTTCATGTGCTTTGGATTGATCGACATGTCCTTTTCCGAGACTTGGACAGATCATTCTTCATTTGCACTTGAATTCTTCCAAAAATCGTCATTTTTTCTCCAAAACATCCTAAACACCGAATTTCCTGAAAATATGCTAAAAAAACAAGATAAACAATCGGATAACACTAAATAATAGGTATAAATACCCACTAAGAGGTGTTAAATCCGAGTGATATCATGTGCTCTATCAAGCTGCGCTTTGAGATCCTTTACTAATTCACCCGAGTTTATCACCTCTTTATGTCTCGATCGCGAGATGTGTCCACGACAATTCTTGATCCTCGTAGTAAGGCTCTCACAGGTCTCAAATCTGGTTTCTAACTATCCAGATTTCACAATGTGCTCAAAGTCCGGTTTTACCACGCATCTTTTGCCAAAACGGAATTGTTTTGACCCATTAAAACGTTTGGAGCTGATGCTTAACAGAACGAGATGATGATCGGATCCATAAAAGCTAAGATACTTTATAAATGATTGGGAGAAACAGTCGTACCAATCCTCATTCCCCATACCCTGATCCAACCGACATCGGACACTAGACACTCCTCGTCTCCCGATCCATGACAGACTGTTTCCTTTAAAAGTAAAATCTACCATTCCACAATATTGTTTCATGAGTCTAAAATCAAGGAAGGAGTTATCACTCTGAATTTTTCCTCCTTGTTATTCATGATGAGCAGAAATTTCATTAAAGTCCCTAATAAGGGCCCAAGGGGAAAAATGCAAAGAGGAAAATTTTTTAAAATGTTCCCAAACTCGTTTGCGATTTGAGATAACAGGTGCACCATAAAAAAAAGAGACAAAAACTTTATTACTTTCAATTTTAATCATAGTGTCGATTACATTTTTATTTGAAGATAGAACAACAAGTTGAAAAGATGAGAGAGCTAGAAGGGCTAATCCCCCACTACAACCAATAGGATCTACTGTAAATAAAAAATCATAACCTAGATGAGCTTGAATATCTTGAAAAAATTCTCGCGATTGTTTGGTCTACATTAGAAACAAGACTCCCGAAAATAACGTCCACCAAAACTCCCGTAGTCTTCGAATTGCCAAGAAGCTACCAGCTCCTTGATAATCCAACTCAAAATCATACTAGCCTACTACAAAAGAGGCACTCCCTCTCTAACGGCTCTCTTGCCTCTGCCTCTCTAACGGCTTCTTTTTCACTAGAGTCCGGTCGCTGGCCACCGACTCCGGCAACCATAATGGCCAAGAAATACACCCCACCTTTCAAACGTTCCTCAACCATCTCGTCTTCTCCTCCTCCGTCAACCTCTCGTCCTTCTCCTCCTTTCTTCCCTCTCTATGTCTCTGCAATTTCCCCGATTTGAGCAACTAAGGAGATTTCATCCTTAATTGTATCTAGAATTCCAGATACCTCTGGAAAAGAAGATTCCACTTCAATTTCAGATTGGATTGTAACAGATCAAGCAAGTATTTTGACTTCAGAAGGAGCACCGTTGCAGGCAGTTCTCGATTCAAAAGCTCATGAAGTAGAAGTCAGAACCAAATTTCCTTGGCTGGAAGCAGTACAAGGCCCCAACAGAAGATTAAAGAAGATTGGAAGTCCCTTTCTTCTTGAATCAGGTGAGATCTGTGTCAAAATCCCTAACTCTGTTATTACAAAGAATAGAAATAATTGGGAATCCTTTATTATAGGGCAATTTCATGGAAAAGCTCCACCTCATGGAACCTTTCATGCCATAGTAAACGGAATTTAGAGCCCAAAGGGGAAGGATATCTCCATATCCAAAATAACAGAACGTTCTTACCTCATTAAGATACCGAATCCTCTCACTCGTCAAAGAGTGCTAGCTCAAGGGATGTGGCATGTGGAGAACCAAGCCCTCTTTGTGGCTGCCTAGGAACCGAGGCTAGAACCAACTACCCCTGAACTTAAGGTAGCACCAGTATGGATTGATTTCCACGAAGTTCCCCTACAATTTTACTCTGAAGATGGCCTTCAAAGGATTGCAAGTTTAATTGGAGAACATGTATTCCTCTATCCAAATACTGCAAAAATGAATAACTTTGCAATTGCCCGTGTTCTAATCATAATAGATCCTACAAAACCTTTACATGAGGCAGTGAATGCACAATACAAGTCAAGACAGATCGAGAGAGTTTTGGTATCAAGCCCTTGGATGCCAACACTATGTTCTCACTGTGATGAACTTGGTCACACTCTCAAGAGATGCCCTCAAGCACCTATCCTCTGTATTGATTGCAAGTCCACTTGCCACAACCTAGAAGATTGTCCAAAAGCAAAGTTAAAAAAGCAACAATCCTCTGTACAAGCACCAGTGGAGAAGCCTAAGTCCTCAAAAAAAGTCAGAAAGTAGAAGGCTTCTCAATCTAATAAATAATTTATATATGTTGAGAAGAGGAAGGATCCATCAACTCAACAACCTTTACACAGTGAAGGCCCTCACCCAGTTAAAGAGGACATCCCTTCGACTCAGTCTATCAAGGATAGTAAAGCCCCACTGAAGTTACATCAAAGTGTCATTGGTCTATCTACAAAGGCATCTTCATAAAAACCAGACCTTGATAAATCAGTTAAGGGTAAAGAATCTATTCCTGCCTCAGCCTCTGAAGATGAACAAGGCACATACTACTCTGAAGATACTGCTGAATCCTCTCAGGAACTCTTAGAAGAGGAAGACAACCCTCTAGATACTTTGGAGTTTATAGAATATATTTCTAAAAAGAGGAAAAAGTTTGAAGTTGAATTGGAAAAGTTTCGCATTAAACAGAATGGTATCAAGCTGATTGATCAGAAGAAGCCTATTTCCAAGGGCAAAGGTTCGCCCTCTAAATAATTGCCCTATGTTAGATTTTTTTTTTTTTTTTTGAATGTTAGAGGATTAAATAAATTTAGTAAGAGGATTAGTCTTAAATATTGGCTTAAAAATAGCAAAGCTCTTTTTCGTAGTTTTATTGAAACAAGGGTGAAAGTTTCAGAAGATTCAAACATCCTGCTTTAAAGGCTGGAATGTGGTTATTAATTATGAGATTGCAGATCTTGGAAGGATTTTGTTAGTATGGGATCCTAGTGTGACAGTAACCATCCTTAACAAATCTAACCAGCTGATTTCTGCTATGGTTCAGCTTCCTTACTTGGACCAGGAATTTGCTGTCACTTTTTTATATGCAAGAAATTGCAAGTACAAAAGAAGGGAATTGTGGAGTGATATCATTAGTTTCAGTTTAAATAATATACTTGATGGTAAGCCTTGGATAGTTCTAGGTGACTTTAACCAGTCTCTGAATCCTGAAGACTCCTCAATAGGAGGATCCAAAGTCACATCTGGGATGATTGAGTTTAGAGATTGTTTGATGCAAGCAGAATTGGATGACCTTACTTATAGAGGCAGTCAATTTACTTGGTGGAACAAGAAGAGTGATAACCCCTTAGCAAAGAAGATTGATAGAATCCTTGTCAATGATGAGTGGAAATCACAATTTCTTAACTCTTATGCATATTTTAGAGAGCCTTTGTTCTCAGACCATTGTTCTAGTGGTGTGCTGATTTCACCTCAGAGACCTCCAAAGACAAGAAGGTTTATGTTTGGGAATCAGCTCCTCAAAGATGAAAATTTTATTCCAACCATGAAAGTTAAATGGGAGCATCATCATCTTAATGGATCAGCAATGTTTACCTTATGTAAAAAGATGCAAAACTTAAAGATCCATATCAGAAATTTCCACAAGGATACCTTCTCAGGTTGGAAAAAGAAGTTATGAAAGCTACTGAGGATTTAGCAAAAGCTCAGGCTAGTTTATTGAAGAATCGTTCTCCTCTTTTGGCAAGGCTTGAAAAAGACCTGTACGCAAAATGGCTTCAATTGTCTTCAGCGGAAGAAAGGTTTATTATGCAGAATGATAAAGTTCATTGGATCAAGCATGGGGATACAAATTCAAGTTTCTTCTTTAAGATGTTAAAGGCTAGACAAGCGGCAAATTGTATTCATTAGCTCAAGTCATATGATGGAACAAGATTAGACTCTCAATAGGATATAGCTGAGCATTGTGTAGAGTTTTACTCCAACTTATTAGGATCTCCTTATGCTCATATGGACCAAGATCAGGTATCTTATATTAGGTCCCTCTCTGTCTTCAAATGCTCTGGAGATATGAAAAGAGAGCTCACATTTCCTGTTTCAGATGATGACATCAAAGCTGTAACTTTTGATTTACCAAACAACAAGTCCCCTGGGCCTGATGGGTTCAATGCTGAATTCATTCAACATTCTTGGGATTGGTTGGGCCAGGATATGATTAATGCCATCAAGGAATTCTTTAGCTCCGATAAGCTGCTAAAGAAGTTAAACTGCACTTTAATTACTCTGATTCGAAAGAAGCAAAATGCAGAAAGAATCACTGACTTTAGACCAATCTCTGTTTGCAATCATTTACAAAGTGATATCAAATTTGCTGGCAAAGAAACTAGAGAAGATCCTTCCACATATGATTTCAAGATATCAATCATCATTTGTTAAAAGAAGACTGTTGGTTGAGAATGTTTTGCTTGCCTCCGAAATGGCTCAAGGTTTTAATCAGAAAAGAATATCAAAGAGGGGGATTCTAAAAGTAGATCTAAGGAAAGCTTTCAATTCAGTTAATTTGTCCTTTTTGGTACCAGTTCTGCAAGAAGCTGAGTTTCCTGCTCAATTTGTAAACTGGATCTATCAATGCATATCCACTACAAGCTATTCAATAAATGTAAATGGGCAGATGTGTGGTTTCTTCAAAGGAACTAAAGGCCTCAGACATGTAGATTCCCTATCCCCACTCTTATTTGTAATAGCTATGGAGTTTTTTGCTTCACTCATTGATTCCTACTTTGAAACAGGTCAAATAGGTTTCCATCCTAAAGTAGCAAACCTTAGAATCTCTCATCTAGCGTTTTCTGATGATGTCATGATCATGTTTGATGGGAGACTCAGCTCTGCTCAAGGCATCTTACAAGCTTTAGATTCTTTCTACGCAATATCAAGGCTTCAGCTAAATCTGGATAAGTCAGCTTTATATACTGCAGGACTAAATGCTACTGAAACTGCTCAGTTGCTAAATCTTGGTTTCATATCTGGATCCTTTCCTTTTAAATACTTAGGACTGCCCCTTATGCATAAAAAGTTGAAAAAAGCAGATTATGATCCTTTGTTGGATACTTTGGCTTCAAAATTCAATCATTGGGCTAATAGAGTTTTGTCTTTTGCAGGCAGACTATTACTCATCAAAACAACCATATATAGTACTTTAAATTTCTGGTTTTTAGCATTTAAATTACCATCAAACTGTATTACCTTGATTAAGAGTTTGTGTTCTAGATTTCCTTGGACATGAGATGTTTCTAAGATAGGAGGAGCAAAGGTTTCTTGGAAAGCTATTTGTTTGCCATATGATGAGGGAGGATTAGGCTTACGAGACTTAAAAAATTTGGAACAACACTCTGTTACTTAAGCTAGTATGGCTTATGTTTTCAAAGGGTGGATCATTATGGGTTGCCTGGAATAAAGACTTAAGGCTGCAGAAAAAGAGTTTTTTGGTCCATTGAACCGACTACAGCTGATTCATGGATGTGGAAATCATTGCTTGAAATCAGATTTCTTGCTCACAGATTTGTAAGATGCAAAGTATGGAATGGGATGCAAGCTAGCTTCTGGTTTGATGTGTGGCTTTCCAATGGAAGCTCATCTTTAAAGGAAGTTCTAGGATCTCAAGGCCCCATTATCTCTGGAATTAGCATTGATAGTAAAGTGGCTGATCTCTCCTGTTATTGCTCCTGGACCATTCCATATGTGAGAACAAGAAATTTCATTTTGGTTCATCTAAGATCAGCTATGCTAAGGGAAAACCCTCCTACTAATTCTGCAGGAGATGATTCCTACATCTGGTGTACTCCATTCTCTACATGTGAAGACTTCTCAACTCCTCTGACCTGGGAAAGTATACGACCTAGAAGACCAATTCTTTTTTGGGCTAAGACGGTATGGTTCAAGAGCTCTACTCCAAAACATGCTTTCATGGTGTGGGTGGCTCAGCAGGATAGATTACCAAACAAAAATAGGCTTTGTTCTTGGGGGTATCAACACTAGTCTTTTATGTCTCATTTTGTGGAGTATCAAATGAATCCAGGGATCATCTTTTCATACACTGCAACTTTACCTCTGTTATTTCAAACAACCTGTTACTTAGACTGGGACTATTCAATCACCAGCTCTTGTCTTGGGAAGATATCATCAACCTTCCTCAACAACTGTCTTCAAGGCATGCTCGGCTATTGGCTAAAATCGGAACCCAAGCTTCACTTTACCTTATCTAGCAAGAAAGAAATTCCAGACTTCATAACACAAACCCTCCGGTGGATGCAGCTACAACATTCAAGATCACTGATCGTTGTGTTAGGAACACAATTCTGCCCAAGATAAAGTGAAAAGGATTTCACAAGATGTTATCAATTTGGTTTACTTTTCACTCTTGAAAATCTAGATCTTTCAACCTATTTCAGTAGAGCTCTTTTTTTTATCTTTTTTGAGAGATTAAAGAAAATGTTTGCTAAGCTTTTCTATGTAAAAAATTTCGTTTTAATATATTTACCTTAATTCAAAAAAAAAATCATACTAGCCTTCCGCCGGTGGTTTTTTCTCAACCACCTGGCTATTCTCAAACTTTTTTCCTTCTGCAGGATCCATCTTTGAGTGTGATGGGATTAAATCAGTAACAAGGTCTGACTTACTTGCTAAACACGCCGACTGTCTCTAAAGACTTTCACCCTTAAAAGGATTGTAAACAATTTTCTTATGTGGGTTAAGAGCTTTTTCAAATATGTTGTCTATCTTCTTGGTTTTTGTCACCTCTGTTCTCACAAATCCCTTTAGAAGGGAAATTATTTCAGTAATATCCATGGGGAACTCATGAAAGGATTGTCTGTTTGTGACATGCCCAGCAAGCATTGGGCTATTACGGGGCCCAAATTGGGAGAATATTTGATCGATAAAATTATTATTATGCACCTCATTATTCACTTGGCTCCCTACATGTCTTTTGATATCATTGAATTAGACACTTTTTGTAACTGTTGGGCCGCATTCTTAATTAATGGGCTTGCAAATAGGGCTTTAGCCCTATCTCCGGTCTCTGCATTGATTCTTTGATCTGAAACAGCTAAGTCCAATTTTTGTGTTGAGCTCTCATCAATCCGGCTTAAACCACTTAAAGCCTGAGAAGTTAGAGATTCCTTTTCCGGCACCAGAATCATTAATCACTAATTAGTAAAGTTCAAAAGATATATAGGATAGTTTTCATTTGTCAAAAAAAAAAATTGTCAAAAAAAGTTTTATAGGATAGTTTTCAATAGAATCGTCTATGATTAGGTTTATAGTACATGTTGAAATATATTTGCACAATGTGTAGGAGGCCTCCTACCTCTAAATATATATTGACGGAACCATTTTATATAAGCAACAATAATTGGTAGTAATTTTTGTGCATTTTCATCAGAAATCGACTCTAGTTATACATCAATGTAAATTTATTTTTCCTATATTAGAATTTGGATTAACTAGACCGACATGTAATCTTTAAAAGATGCACACACACACAAAAATAGACAATATTAAAAGTTAAAAACGAATATCTTTATTAATCCTTATACTAATAATTAAACAAAAACCAAAATAAACCACGACATTTCAAGTTATGTATTTAAGAACAATCGATATCAGCTTCAAGGACCTTGAGGTCGAAGCTAGTATCCCATACGTATGTGAAGACGAAATCAATGTGAGGAAAAATGGAGAATCCAGGGTGAGGGAGACACACATCACTGTATTTCAACAAGACCGATGATTTGATGGGCAGGACCGATATTAAACCGACACAGGACAATTTTGTTTGTTTGAATTTGAAGATACAAGGGTTCATAACTCCTATTCTCACTTCCCACTCTGGTTTGTTTTGAACTAATCTTCCTGTCTTCGATTGTTTCACTGATAGGTCTCTAAGATGACAATCCCCATAACATTTTAATGTTTTTTTAATCAAAGAAACACAAACTTATTATTATTATCATTTACAGTAATGGTTTGAAGTCAATTATAATACACAGTTCCCTCTGTTTCAAGATATTTGTAGTTTAAGATTTTTACACATAAATTAAAAAAATCGTTTAATATTAAATTTCTTAGGTAAAAATTGTGTTCCAAAATCAATCAAGCAATAATAAATCATTCTGCATTATAGAAATGGTCACAAAACATAAACAATACAATAAAGTTTACATAGAAAAGTGAAAGCAACACTTAATATGAAACAAAAAATTTCTCTAAAACAATATAATCTTCAGCCGGTATTTAGAAATTTTAGATTATAATTTTCAGAATAAAATGATATAGAATCCAAATATATTAACTTTCTAGTCTATTAAACAAATGTAAGAGAGAGAAAAAAAAGATTATCACAAAATCCAAAATTATATATTGAACTGGATATTATACACAACAAAAAAACATATGGGTGTTTGTGATAATGTATTGCGTGGTAATTTGATATTTTTTTCTCAATTAGATTAGTTTATAAAATTTTAGGACCAAACATGTTTGTAATTGAACTAGAATATTGTATAAATGTATATAGAACGTACATTGGATGATGAAGGCTATAAAGAGTACGAGACAAAGGAGTTTGCAAGTGTTTGGAGCCATTGTTTGATATTTGGAGTTTTTATTTAATTATTTTATAAACTAGTAGTAGTAACTATGAGTATTTATAGAGAGACATTGGGTTAATTTAAGTAATAGATTAAAAAATTGGAAAGTTATTGTAATTTTGTTGTTTATTTTTACTAGTTTGAGAAATTTAGTAAATTCTTACAATATGGTCATAGTTAATGTATAAAAATAGGAAACATATTGCATGGGAAAATAAAAGTAAGAGTAAGGTTTTTCCAATTACAAAATTAAGTTGTTTTCCTTTGTTTTAATTGAAGGGTTGAAGCTAATTCTTTAACTTCTTCTTTTTCGCATTGATTTGTAACCCAAACATCATAAACATAAAAATTGTATAACAAGTGACTAGATTCAATATTTGGTATGGTAACAAGGTAACAACATAGGCGACTAGATTCGATACTTGGTGACAACTTAATTTGTTAATTCTTACTTGTTTTCTCTCACATTAATTTATCATAAATATAAAAATTGTATAACGAGTGACTAGATTCGATATTTGTTATGGTAACAAGGTAACAACATAGGCGACTAGATTCGATACTTGGTAACAACTTGATTTGTTAATTCTTCTACTTGTTTTCTGTCACATTAATTTTCGGACGACGATAGATCGGTCTAACAACTCAAATTTTATAAATGTGAGAAAATGTACTCGCTACCAAATCTTATCCACTATTTGTTAACAAAACAGCCAAAATAACAACCACTTTGCCACTTACTCTTTGTTCAATTCTTTGACTTCATGGTTATTAATTTGGTCATTAGTTATTGATCAACGACTTCAATTCTTTGACTTCATGGTTATTAATTTGGGCATGTTAATAAAAACGAAAATTTTTTGGAGTGGAGAGAATAAAGATGTACTTTATTGATAACTTGTAATATATCTCAAAAATCAATTAAAATCATTTGACGATATATGGTCCGACCTTAAATTTTTTGATGTTAGTTTTATCCAAACCAATTTAAATTAATGACTTAATTATTATTGTGAAAGGGTGATTAAAGAACATATCACAGATAGAGAACGTAAATAGACAAAACATTAACATATGTATAAATCTTTTCATTAATTGTTAATTATATTTGAGTTATAAATCTATAATACTAATCGAGTTTTATATAATTAGACTTATAGTTTGTGTTGGAATATATTTGGACAAAGGTAAGTGTTCCCTACCATTATTAATCATTTTATATAGGAAAAAAAAGAATGTGTCCTAGAACATTAATCAAAGAATTTCGACAATTCTCTATATTTTATAGACCTTAAAACATATTTATTATATGATAACTTTATCAAGTTTTATTTATAATTTGTATATTATAATTTTTTGATGTACTTTACCACTTTATAAAATTTTTACAAAATGATAGCAACATTCCTACACTTGTCAATCAATTATGACAAAGATTTGAATATAGAAACACTATACGTCTATGACAAATTTCTTAGCACCTATTTGCACCTATTAAGGGTCATTTGGAAATTTTAACACATATTTATAAGGGTCAAACCCTACTTTTAACCAAATATTTGACCAAATTTAATCAAATTTATATTAAAAATTATAAAACTATTATTTTTAGTTGGTGTCAATTGAACCCAACTCTCTCTCTTACTGCATCCGCTACTGTTAGAGCGTACCAGTTAGTTATAATAACCACTATCTTTCTCTCTTATTATTTAATGTTTAAGGCTTTTGGAATTAACAAAACACATAAATATGAAAAATCATTGAATTTAATTTAGTGTTTTTGTTAACAACAAAAAAAAATAACATAAAATTAAGACAAGGTAGGGATGGGAGGACGCCAACTCGGTGGTGACACATCAACATAGGATGATAGCTATTTCGTTCTCGGGCTGATCTTGCAAGGTAATCAGCACATGTATTCCAACTTCTGCTCTGGTGTACCACTTCAAATTGGGGGATGGTGGTGTTCAGTTGTTGGATATCTGGTAATTTGGCTGCGAATACAGGCCATTCTCCCGGATTCCATAGCAGATGGATTAATTCAGTCGAATAAGTGATGAATAAAGCGCATGTTCTACCCATGTTTGATAAACATCTAAGCGCCCACATAAAAGTGAGAAATTCGGTATGTAATGGTGATTGCCACATCTGACTCCCGCACAACCGAACAGTATAGGTTTGGTTGAGAACTATGTCACGTACCAACCTAAACCACTTATGGAGTCTCCCATTTTCCTTGAACAATAAAAACTACACCAGTCCACTGAACTAGGTATGGTCACAGATAAGGCACTTGTCTCAAAGTTTTGTAGGCATTCACATTGAGCCATCGCATGTGTGGACTGATTGCCATTGTTCTGCCTCCTGTGAAGCCAAATCTATGATATTCTTTGGATTCCAAGTAGAATTACTTAAACACCTCGCTTTTCAAATATACCAAATTAACCAGGGGTACATGATTTTTCCATCGTAACACATGACATATTCCAATGTACCCAAGTCTCTGAAAAACCTAACTTTCAAAACATTTTTCTTAAAGATCTCTATTCCACCTGATCATAGACTTTACTCATATCTATTTTAATCGCCATAAAACCCTTACGAAAACTATATTGGGAGCATAGAGCTGCTAGAGCATAAACCATTCACGCATATCAGTTCGGAGACCTAGGATTCTATTCCTTGCCCTCCTCAACTTTGTGGAGGCATGAAACAAACTCATGTTCTTATCACCCTGTTTTAACCATTGTACTCGGATTTTTTGCTTCCAGTACAACTCTTGAGCTGCTAGAGCAGTTTATAAATCCTCCGTTAACCGAGGTATCTCATATGTGAAAGCATCATCTGAGTGTGCTAATACACTCAAGTTTTAACCCAAATATATTCACTGCAAGTGCACAGAAAACACAGTAGTATATGAGGTATCGAATCCACAGTACCAGAAAAGCACGACTCTCAGTTTAAAATCGAATTAAGCTAAGAACATATTAAAATGGTGACTATAACCGAGAAATGAAAACAACGATAAAATAAAAACGATTTTAAAACGATTAACAAAAACGCTAGGCAATAGAGAATTATGCAGGTATTCAGGTTAAAAGTCAAGATTAACATGCAGAATTGATTACTGAAAATAATTCCGAACTCGAAAGACAACAATAGACTGATCTTCTCCCGAAATATAAGATCTCTATTCTTGAATTACTAAAGAAAAACTACCGCCATATTTAGATAATTCGATCATGCATTTCAATTTAGATTCGATAAGTTCATAAGCCCCTAAGACAATACTCCCGCAAGCAAAGGCTCTATTCATCTAGATTAGATCAAACTTCTAAACCAAATTCCTTTGAGTTTATATTTCTATGATCAATGAACTAGTTAGCTACTCAAATTCATGCACTAAGAACAAATCTAGACTGAGAACATAACAAATTTCAATCCACTCTATCAAACCCTAACGATTAACCTAGTTTCCCCTAGGAAAACCCTAAAACATAACAAAGACACTACTCAGACATGATTGCAAGAACAGAAATCATAGATTGAATACAAAATTAAGAATTAAAAAGCCAAATTGTATATAAAGAAATCAGTGTTCAAAAATCCTCTCAAATACAAATGTAGATCTCTTCTCTCTAGAACTTCAGCGATGAAACTTGTTTTAAAACTTATTAAAAAGTTCTCTCCCAAAAAATAATAAGCCAAAAGGGCTTTTAATAATTTAAGAATAAAAGAAATAAAATCTAAATAATAGAAAACTAATGATAGATATTGAGGTCAATTGCGTCTTTTAGCTCGTTTTTCCTTCAGTTCGACATAGGGGATCGTTCAATCCAATGATGGATCGATCGATCTAAGCTTCCAGGGATCGATCGATCTTAACTTTGCAAAACTTCATGTGCTTTGGATCGATCGATCCATGCTTGGATTGATCGACCTTTCCTTGTCCGAGACTTGGACAAATGATTCTTCATTTGCACTTGAATCCTTCCAAAAATCGTCATTTTTCTCTAGAACGTCCTAAACACCAAATTTCCTGAAAATATGCTAAAAACACAAGGAAAACACTCGGATAACACTAAATAAAAGGTATAAATAACCATAAGAGGTGTTAAATCCGAGTGATGTCATGTGCTCTATCAAGCTGCGCTTTGAGATCCTTTACTAATTCACCCGATTTTATCACCTCTTTTTGTCTCGATCGCGAGATGTGTCCACGACAATTCTTGATCCTCGTAGTAAGGCTCTCACAGGTCTCAAATCTGGTTTCTAACTATCCAGATTTCACAATGTGCTCAAAGTCCGGTTTTACCACGCATCTTTTGCCAAAACGGAATTGTTTTGACCCATTAAAACGTTTGGAGCTGATTCGTAACAGAACGAGACGATGATCGGATCCATAAAAGCTAAGACACTTGATAAATGATTGGGAGAAACAGTCGTACCAATCCTCATTCCCCATACCCCGATCCAACCAACATCGGATAGTAGACGCACCTCGTCTCCCGACCCATGACAGACTGTTTCCTTTAAAAGTAAAATCTACCATTCCATAATATTTTTTCATGAGTCTAAAATCAAGGAAGGGGTTATCACTCTGAAGTTTTCCTCCTTGTTATTCATGATGAGCAGAAATTTCATTAAAGTCCCCAATAAAGTCCCAAGGGGAAAATGCAAAGAGGAAATTTTTTAAAAATGTTCCCAAACTCGTTCGCGATTTGAGATAATAGGTGCACCATAAACAAAAGAGACAAAAAATTTATTACTTTTAATTTTAATCATAGTGTCGATCACATTTTTATTTGAAGATAGAACAACAACTTGAAAAGATGAGAGAGCTAGAAGGGCTAATCCCCCGCTACAACCAATAGGATCTACTGTAAAAAAAAATCATAACCTAGATGAGCTTGAATATCTTGAAGAAATTCTCGCGATTGTTTGGTCTCTATTAGAAAAAAGACTCCCGGAAATAACGTCTGCCGAAACTTTCGTAGTCTCCGAATTGCCAAGAAGCTACCAGCTCCTTGATAATCCCAACTCAAAATCATACTAGCCTTCCGCCGGTGGTTTCCCTCAACCACCTGGCTATCCTCAAACTTCATTCCTTCTGCAGGACACTTGCTGTAACTGTTGGGCCGCATACTTAATTAATGGGCTTGCAAATAGGGCTTTAGCCCTATCTCCGATCTCTGCATTGATTCTTTGATCTGAAACAGCAAGGTCCAATTTTTGTGTTGAGCTCTCATCAATCCGGCCCAAACCACTTAAAGCCTGAGAAGTTAGAGATTCCTTTTCCGGCACCAGAATCGTTCCTGACATCTTTGGTAATACGGAACTGCCTTCTGCAATCGACAGCAATTGCTGAACTTTTGACGTACCAAAATCCTGTAAATCCCAATCTTTCGTTCCAGCAACACTATTTTCCATCTCTGAGATTTTCTCATCCCCGAAAGGCTTCCTTTTTGCCGAGAATTTTTTCGTCTGGATTCGTGATGTCCCAATTTCCACCGATCCTAAAACTTCTTGTTCTATCTCCACCATTGGTTGATTTGGTAATGGAGATTGAGGATTGGAGACTTCTTTCATCTCATTTGTTACCAACTTTACATTCCGGTGATCTCTTCTTTTTTCATCAATTCAGGACATAAGTTCTTTTCATGTGTAATCAGATTACACTTAGAACAGAAATGGTGCAGCTTTTCATAGTACAAGAGTACCCTTATTACGTCACCGTTTTGAAATTCCAATTTTCGAGAGAAAAGGAGTGGCTTCCTACACTCCATAGCCACTTTTACCTGACCATAATGAACATCGTAATCGAGAACCTCACCAATTTCCGAGCCCTCTGCATCTAGCGTCTCTTGAGCTCACTAGATCTCCGGAACTCCTCTTAGTTGTATCCAGAAAATAGTTTGGGAGGGGAAATCTCTTCTTATTGTTGGGATCCACTTTTCTAACGGCACCATCCACCCATCAAAATGGTATGGTCGATCCGCTAGAACCTGTTTCAAGTCTTCCTCCTTTAGAAACTTAAGCTTTTGCATAAACATATGAAAACATTATATATAATTTTTTTTATAAAATTTCAGTTACAATAATTTTCTTTTTAAAAATTTGGATTATTCGGTTTTAGGTTATTTGGATACTAGAAAATAGGTTGAATCAAAATTTTAATTTATATTATTTTGGTTTGAGATAATCAGTTTCTGGTTATTCAAGATTTTTCCTCAAAAAATCTTTGAAAACCAATCGGCCTTTGTCCCCTACAGATCTGTCACGAATAATGTATTGATCACACATGGTATTTTACATTACATCCATTGTTCAAAGGCTTTAAAACGAGGATTTATAGCTTTCAAGACTAACATGACAACGTGTATGACATAATTGAATGAAGCTTTCTGGAGAATGTTCTTCGGCATTTTGGTTTCCACTATCTTTGGATAAATTGGATTATGAAGTGTATTACCTCAGTATTATACTCATTCCTTCTTAATGGCTATCCTCAAGATTCGGTCCTTCGGGGACTTCGACAAGAGTACCCTCTATCTTCTTGTCTCTTTATACTTTGTTCTGAAGTTCTCTCTGGTCTTTTCTGGAGAGCTCAGATCTCAGGTTTACTCTCCGAAGTGAGAGTCTCCAAAAGAAGTCCTCGAGTAAACCATCTTTTGTTTAAATATGATATCATGTTATTTGGTATGGCAAAAGTAAAGCATAGTCGTTCTTTGTCTTTGATCCTACATTGATACTCCAAAGATTCATGCCAAGTCGTTAATTATGAGAAATCATATATCTGTTTTCCCCAATGATTTCTCTAGAACACCGAACTGTCGTCAAAAACATCTTAGGTACTACTAAAAAAGGTGGATCTGGTAAATACTCAGGAGTTCCTAAGAATTTTGCATTAAGGAAAACTGACATCTTCGGTGAAATTGTTGACAAGATTAGACAATGATCACATAGTTGTACTTTTAGGTTTCTATCACATGTAGGAAAACAAGTCATGCTCAATTCGGTTCTTATCGAGATATCATCTTACACTATGCCTTGCTTTAAAATTTCATCCTCACTTTGCAAGCGTATTCAATCTTTATTAATCTCTTGTGTGATGCAATCAAGATAAGAAACATATTTGTTGGGTAGCTTGGAAGAAACTCTCAATACCAAAATGTAGGTGGCTTGGGTTTCTATGAGATTAAGCCCTTCAATGATGCCTTATTAAAAAAACCAGTTAGTGAATTTTTTCAAAGCGAGAATGCCTTGTAACTCGAATATTGGTGTTCGAATATTGTGCTAATACATCTTTCATGGATGCAACCGCCGACAAGAACTTCTCATAGTTGGAGGCCAAGATGTACTCAAGAAAGGCTTAGGTTGGTTCTTAGGTGATGGGTCAAAGATCAAAATTTGGAATGACCCTTGGCTATCCATTTATGAACCGACTATACTGATAGGACCCATCCTCACAGGCGTAGAAGATTTGCGAGTCAATTCGCTTTTCCTTCATCTAGGGAATGTAATTGGTCTTTTATCCGCCAATTAATTCCTTGATATGAGGATCACATCAAGCAACTACCTCCTTTTACCTTTAATTGTGAGGATAAACTTGTTTGGCTTCCAGTAAAATCTGGATCTTTCTCTACTCATACTGGTTATGGTTTGATAAACTTGTTTGACTTTCCTATCGGACTCGTTGACGTTGATCTCCCTCCTCAATTCTCAAAGCTCGTCGAATGACCTCTTTTCTGTATTGTATGATATTCGTAGTATCTTATCGGATTTTAAGTAGCAGATAGGTTGGCTAAACAGGCTCTCCATAGCCTTGAACCTCCTTCTGCCTGAAACCTTTTATCTTTTAAATGAAATTAATGCTTGACAAAAAAAAATTCTCATTCATATTTAAATTTTACTTCGATTTGATTTTAAAAGATTCAGGTTTGACTTGTGTTCTACATAAAAAGTATTAAAACAAAAAAAATTTGAAATTATAATATAATTTAAAAAAATATAAATATAGTTTTTAGTATGATGTTTTAATAACATATTTTTAGTATATATTTATATATATATATATAATGTTATTATTTTTAAATAATTTTGGTTGATTATATTAATTTGCTAATTCGAATTGATTTTTATATGATCAGTTTTTGTTTGAGTTAAGAAATTGTGATATAGAAAATGTTTAACTATTTAAACAATTTTATAATTTGGTTCAGTTTCATATTCAATTAATTCAGTTTGTTTCGAGACGGTTCAAAAACTTGCGCACCCATAGTTTCAAAAGTCATAAGAAAAGCTAGTGATAGTTATAGTTGCGGATCCACTTATATCAAGGTGGGGGCAGATGCCACGGGTAAAAATTATGAAATTAATGCAAATTATGAAAGACTTATTCATGTTTCCACTCATAATAGATTTCTTGCCCCCTTATAGCTTAGCCATTGGATTTCTCTATCCAAAATGTTTCTAGTAGTAGCATAGTTAATTCGTAGAGTTATGTCAAATGTTGAAAACCGAAGATTCCTTACCCGGTTGAGCCCAAAAAGTTTGTAACTGACCTTGAGGATAATGGGATGATAGGCAAGCCACCAAATCCACCAAGAAGACTTCAAAAGATGCAAAATCCTGAGGAATTTATTGTTCCTTGTTTGATCGATGATGTGGAATTCAAGGACTCACTCTGCGATACATGTGCTAATGTGAGTGTCATGTCAAAGGTTGTTGCAAAGAAATTGGGAATCTCATGTATTAAACCATCTAAGATGTGCTTTCAGCTTGCTGATAATTCCACTATAACTTCTACTGAAATCATATATGATCTGCTGGTACAAGTTGGAGGATGTTTAGTTCATGTTGATTTCCATATCTTGGAGATGAATGAGGACTCAGATAAGCCACTAATTCTAGGTAGGCCTTTCTTAGCATCTGTAGGAGTTGTAGTTGACATGGCTAATCAGCATATCTCCCTTACCAAAGTGAAGAAAGGTTCTTCTACCCAGCAGTGCCTCCAAAAGGAGCATCTAGAATCATAATGGTTAAGGAGGTCAAGATGAAGCATGAATCTCAGATAGAATCTCGTGCCAAGAGTGTAGCTGATGAAGTGATAGTTGGAGATTCTCATGTTCCAACAAAGAGTGCAATCTCAAAGGTCAAAACCAAGGAGAAGGTGATCTTAAAGAAGATCAAAAAGGATCCTCAAGTGACTTTGATTCCCCAAGCACTAGTTGGGCATGGAATTGAGTATAAGGTGAAGAGCAACGGTACTTCAAAACCTTTCTCAAATGTTAAAGATTTCTTTACCTTAGAGCGCAAAGACAAGGGAATTGATATGGCGAATGATGTGATGAGTAAAGTTCTGAAACCGAAGATTTTGGATTATGGTGATTGTTGTGGGGCATCTTTTGATGCTGATCCAACTAAGCAAAGGAGGTAAGTTCTTCAAGCTATTGACGTTAAACAAGCGCTGAGTGGGAGGCAACCCACTATTTGGTGTTTTAGATTAGTTATTTTTGATTTTTGAGTCAGTCCAAATTTAGGTTACCAATTTGCTAATTTTGAGTTGTGAGTTCAAATTGTTTCAGGTGAGTTCCGAATGAAGAAAAGCTGGTCGAATCCAGAGATCGATCGATCCATCGATTTTCAAAACGGAAGAGAATCAGATCGATCGATTAGTTTATGGATCGATCGATCCGTTGTTTATTCAAAAGCCACTCGATCTCCTTCTCAGGTAAGTACCGAAACTCTTTTTGAACAAATGGTTTTATTCATTTATTTTTAGTCTGGTTTTATTCTTTCTCTTGGATTTATTTTCACACCGGGACGGTGTGATTTAAGTCTGGGGGAGGGTTTATAGCTACTAACCGTGTTTTGTGTCTTTTTTATGTTTCATCATTTTGGTGAAAATTTTCAAAATTTTTCGTTTTGATTTAGTTGTGTCTAGTCGGGTCGAAGGAAATATGACCAGAGTCTATGATGACTACTAACTTGGTGTAAGTTCGATATCATTCTCTGCTTCACTTAGATTAATTGTCGCACTTAGGATTGGAACCCCATTGACTGATTATTATGCTTTAGAAATTTCTGGTTTTTTGGATTGTTGATGATTTGACGTTAGCTCTATTTGGATATGACTTTAATTTGATCTTAATTTTCTTGCTTATGGTGTTGGTTATACTTTGAAAGCTGGGTATTTTTCTCTTCGGTTCTCTGTAAAACCGACAAGTTCTTTTAGTATGATCCGGATCCTTTCTCTCCCGCCATTCAGAAAATAAAAAACCGGTTCAGAAAAAGGGTTGAAAGCGTGACCTAGAAGTTTGTAGTCGACCCAAGCGAATTGCCGAGCTGCTAAAAATAAAAAAACGCAGAATAGTGCAAAAAAAAAAGCAGTAAGAAAAAAAAAAGAAATAAAAGGAAGTGAGAAAGGGGGGAAAAAGGTTAGGACTAGAAGTCGTTGGATGCTCTGTTAGGTATGGGCGCTTTGATAGAAAATATATTTTAGCAGACATTGATCGATACCCCATAGGCAAGAACGCACTATTTGTACTTAATTGAATGTAAAGAGCTGGTTGAAATGATTTGATGGTTTGATTGATTTGGGATTTAGGGTATAAAGTATGTTATTGGTTGTGTGGTAGTAAACAGTTCATTTGCAGTGGTTGTCTAGGATTGGTATCTCGTAATTTTTAGTGTCTGAACTTGGGTTGCTGATATTATGAGAGTTCCAGTGTGGTCATTTTCAACCCTCTTCTTCAGATGTGGTTTTCGCTTTACTTAAGGACAAGCAAAAATCTAAGTCTGGGGGAGTTGATATCACTCGATTTTATACTTGCTATTTGGCATTATCCGAGTGTTTTCCTTGTAGTTTTGGCATATTTCAGGATTTTAGGTGATTGGGACGTTCTATAGCAAAAAGATAGATTTGTGCACAAAATTGATGCAAATTGACATATGCAGATGCAAAATCCAGCAGAAGGATCAAAATCTTACCAATTCTTGAAGATGTTCCTGTGGATGTATTGAGCTGAAATTTTGAAACAAGATATTCACTTGAGTTAGCTTTCATATGGAAGTGGTTTGAGGTCAATCCATTGGACTAATCAAAAGTTATGGCGATTTTACTGAAGACTGGTCAATGTGTCTCGCAGAAAAAGCATGTGTAGAAAGTGTGACGACAAATCGATCGATCCGGAAAATGATCGATCGAACCAAACCTCCTGGAAACTTACTTAAATAGAGATAGATCGACCCGGAAAGGGATCAATCGATCCAAGTCCCCGAGAATCACTAAAAATCATCCAAAATAACACTTTTTCCCTCAATACTCATCAAGACTCTTCCTTATTGGTTTTAATTTCTTTTTCCTTGTTTTTATCACTATAAAACCCTTAGGCTATGGTTCATTTTAGATTCATTCATTCACTTATTTTATTTTGAGAGCTTTTACAGAGAGACGAATCTCATCCTTGTGTTTTGGAGAAGATTTCTAACTCTGTCTTTTATTTATACAATTTGGTTTTTGAATATGTGTTTTTCTCTGATTATGATTTGTGTTTACTTTTCAATGTCTGAGTAGTTCACTCGTTAAGTTTTAAGGTTTCTCCCAGGGAAACCAGGTTAATTGTTAGGGTTTGATAGAATGAATTGGATTTGTTAGATTCTTAGTCAGGATTTGTTACTAACGCATGAATTAAACATGCCATTTAGTTCATTGATATTAGATTGATAAACACAAAGGGATTTGGTTTAGAGATCTGACCTAGTCTAGATGAGTAAGTGCATTTGCTTGCGTGAGTATTGTCTTAGGGGCTTATGAACATATCGAATCTGAATTAAAAAGCACGTTTGAATTATCTAAATACGGCGGAAGTTTGTCTATAGTGATTCGAACATATGGATCTAATACTTCGGGAGGAGACTAATCTAGCTTTTGTCTTTTGAGTTGAGAACTATTTTTAAAGAAAATCTTGCATGTTAATCTTGACTTTTAACCTGAATACCTGTGGAATTCCCTATTGCCTAGTGTTTTTGTTATTTGCTTTACAACCGTTTTTATATTATCGCTATTTCCACTTTCTAATCAACACCATCTTTTAAATATGTTCCTAGCTTCATTCGATTTTAAACAAAGAGTCGTACATTCTTGGTCTCTGTGGATCCGATCCCTCATATACTACTGCGTTTGCTGTGCACTTGCAGTGAATATATTTGGGTTAAAACCTGAGTGTATCACTTCCCCTACCAACATCCATTGAGGATACTCATACGACATAATCATATTTATGAACGAGCCTCGAAAGTTAATAGTCGTGGCAACCAGATTAACAAGTTCTGAATATGACATGCCAAGGTAAATTCGTATTTGCTTTATCTCCTCACTTAGTTTCTGTATGAATGACCATTTCTCATTTGGCATTTTCATACAATTTCCCACCACAACTCTCACTAAGTCTTGAGTGCTTAGCTGCAAATCATCAAAACAAATAGAACAGTTACTCTAGTCATTAATATATAACTGTTAAACAGAAGGTTGTTGTTTCCTTTTTGGGTTATTTTTTAGGGTTTATTGTTGGGTGTTAGGGTTTATTGTTGGGTGTTAGGGATTATATTTTACTCTTGTTGGGGTTAGTTAAACAATTTGGGGGTATATTTTTGTGTACTCTCTCGCGTATTTGGGTGTATCTTTTCCCCTCCTTGCAGATAATTATTATCTTTATGGGGTTTATTCGCCGGTTTAAGTATATTTTTAAGGTTTAAGGTTTCGTTTAACCATTATTTCTTTTCATTTCCACATAAATTTTACAACTAGTTAGTATATCATCACAAATATGTTTTTTTATCATAAGTATGGTAAGGTTTCCAACAGCGGACCCTAGTGTTCAATTTTTACACCCATGGTCTCGTATCCCTTTCCTTACATATTTAAAACTAGTTAGATATTGGGTCCTTCTCGGCGTTGCCATTGTTGTTCCTGATTTATTAAAAATTGTTTTTTTTTGAAGTTTGTATTCATTTGTTAAAGGCCCCACCCTGATTGGAAAGAAAAAATTGTTCATGGTCTTTTCCGGTTGTTTTCTCACGCAAACTAAAGGTTTTTGTAATAGATTTTCGGAAGAAAAGAATGAACTATTTAAAAACTGCATAAATTTTTCAAGAAATTCCGTCTGTAGTTAGGCAGTGAGTAAATAGATAATCACGAAACAACTTACAACCGATAGTCTTCTTACCCTGTCAACTGGCGCCGTGTTTGGTATATCGTCCATTGGAGTCGATTTTTGGTTTCTATAGACTAATACCTAGATTACTATGACTAATATAGTGAAGGTGTGACCTATGTTGTTTTTGGGGGTAAATTTCGAAATCTTAACTTTTTTGGTTACGCTACGATTTAGACGAATGAATAAGACGTCGTTGATTTGATGGAGCCAACTGGAAGCTATCATTCTTTTGCATAGCGCGTGTACCGCACACAGGGACTGCATGGAGATATCGCAGACATATTGAGACCAACAATTGAATTATACAAAAAATGTACATTCAGTTAATTTCTAGAAAAAAGGTTGTTTTGCAAATTAGCCCATATTTTTATTAATCTTCAAGCTATGAATAGGAAGAAATTCAAGTAAAATATCACAAATTTCATATGCTCAAATAACTAAAGTAACATGAACAAAAAAAAAATTAAAGCAAGACATTTCATGTAGATGATCCATAACAAACGATTACTCCATCAATGACTTTGAGATCGAAGCTAGTGTCTCATATATATGTGAAAACAAAGTCAACATGAGGAAAGATGAAATTGCTTGCGTTAAGGAGACATTGGGCACCATCTTTCTTCAAGAACGAGGTTTTTACCGGTACGACCGATAGGAAACCGGCACACGTCAAACTTACGTATTGGAATTTGCATGATTTACAAGGGTTCCTCACTCTTACTTCCCACTCCGGATTGTTCTGAATCAATCTTTCGGTTTTTGATTGTATCGCAGATAGATCTTTAAGATGACAATCTCCATACCCTTTTCAAGGAAACAACTAATGTTAATACATGCTGTTATGTTCTAAAACAAACGTTTGAGTTTTATAAATCATTAGAATATGGTATATTGCAAAGCCGGTAATGAGATTTTAAGTGTCATACATTTTTCTATTTTGAAATCAATTTTGAATAGAGTATTTTCTAACGGTTGGAGATTTGATAACTCACACATATAATTGTAAGAAAATGTATACACCAAACTTATTGCTTTATCGGAATGTTTTGAATATGATTCAATAAATTAGATATATACAAGAATCGGTCCTGCAATTACAGAGGCATGAAACAAAAAAAAATTTGTGACCAATTTTATTTATGTAATAGATCTATATATAGAATTTTAAGTTTTAGAGATATAAAATTTGGAATCATACGCCAATAATTTATTGGGTTTATTCCAGACGGTCCTAGATATAAAGTTTTAATAATTATTAAATATATATATATATATATATATATATAATTTGGTATTATATATCTTTATGTTATGTCACGAATCAATATCTTATAATATTAAATAACAATATAAAAAAGTGAGAACTATAATATAGGTGTTTTATATAAATGTATAGTTTTTGGGTGACAAATGCGAAGAAGAGTACAAAGCAAAGAAGTTTGCAAACATTTGGTGACATCATTTTGATATTTGGAGTTTTTTATCAAATAAATTAAAAAACAGTAGTAATTGTGAGTTATGAATATGTGGTTGCTCAAATTTTATGTAGAGTATTTTTAGGGAGGCATTGGGGTTAATTTAAGCAATATAACACTAATAAAAGAAAACAGTCGATAAGTGACGGAAAATTCCGTCACTTATCCCGTAGAAACACCTCTTTTTGACGGATAAGTGACGGATGTTTTCCGTCAGTTCTAGGCTGTCGGTAATCAATATCTGACGGACATTGTTACGGATTTATCCTTCAGTAATTATCCGTCACTAATCTGTCACAAATAACTGGCGGATTAGTGACAGATTATTAGTGACGTATTAGTGATGGATTATTCCGTCACACATATCCGTCACTAGTCCGTCAGTTATTTGTGACGGATTAGTGACATATATTTACTGACGAACTAGTGACAGATTTAAAATCAGATTTTTTTTAAAAAAAATTATTAATTTAATTTATAAATTTAAATAATAATTTAAATATTTTTTATAAAATTGAAAATTATTTATAAAATTATATAAAAAAAATTATATTAATAAAAGTATTCGAAATTACAACAACAAAAAACAAATAAAAAACCGAAACTACTGTGGACCGAGCCGTCCTAATATCGCGTCCATCGTCTCCTGCATCTTCGCCAACCGGCTCTGATCCTCTTGACGCGCCGTAACCAACTCTTCCACCGTCTTCTTCAGGGTCTCCACTTTAGCCTCTTTTCGCTGCACTTCCTCGTCCTTGATTGGATCTCTCGCTCCTCGAGACCCTGGTAGACAATAGCGGGCCATGTTTCCTAGGTCGTACACGTGCCCCTTTGACTTCTTTGTATTCTACAAAAACCAATTTATATGTTAGTCATAGAAATAATGAAAGATATTAAAATTTAACTTATATAAATATACTTACCTCGGTTAGAACCTCGTACTGCGTGTCTAGGTTGACATCCTCACCCTCGGGTGTCTGCTGAGTCGTTTGTATGTCTTGTATAATCTTCCATAAGCTCGAGGGGAGTCGGTCGCCGCCCTAACTCCCGAGTCTCTTTAAATGTTAAAAGTTAGAATTAGATTAAAGTTGTAAAATGAATTAAAATGTCAATGTTTTCTTACCATATCCTGATCCCGAGTAACGCTACTCTTAGCATCCAGATTCGTGGTCGCAATGCCTAAACCGTTGCGGGTGCTGTAACGGTTCTTCTTGTTGGTCGTCGAGGTTTCCACCGTCTTGGGTCGATACCAATACTTAACAAGGCCCTCGTAGATCGGCTCGGGCATCTCCTTCGCCCTCTTGCCTTGCTTCTTCCACGTTGACTTCCATGAGTAGAAGTGGCTGGTGTACACTCGGGCCGCCTTCGACCTCAACTCAGCCCGGACCAAGCCGATTATTGACGGATGCCAGTTGAACTCTTGCTACACAAACATTTAAATTAGTTAATGTTTGTAGATGTTATTAGTATAAACATATTTGAATATACTTACCGCAAAGTGGCGCAACCACATCTCCTTATCTTCTTCAGGCATCACCACGAACGTCTTGTGCGGACTCTTTAGGAGACTATGCATCATTCTCATGATGCATTTGGTCATCTCGTTTTCCGAGGGCCCGAACCACGTAGCCCCGTTCCTGAGGTGGGGAACTAGAAACCGCAACCCCTCCCTCCCAGGTTGCAAAAGTAGTTCCTCCAGTGACATATGCACGGGAAGAACCTGAGGTCCCGGAGGAGGCATCGGGAGAAGCTGAATATGAGTACCCGGCTGAGAAGAAGGGGTAACGGGAGAAGCTGAACCTCCCGATCCGTCAGATACGCCTAACCTCGGCACAAAATAAGAACCGTAATTGCTGAGCAATTACGTTGTTTTTAATTTTTTTATTAGTAATTAGATTATAAAGTATGGAAAATTTTAAAAGTTATGATTTAAATTACGAATCAAACCTAAACTTTTTAAATTTTACAACTAAAACCCCAAAGTTTTATAAATTACATTTGGAAACCCAAATGTTTTATAAATTACATTTTGAAACCAAAATCGTTTTATAACTTTTTCAATTTACATTAAAGACACAAGAACTTGTTAAATTACGTTTAAATCCATAATACTTTTAAAATTACATTTAAAGCCTAAAACTTCTAAATTTACATTTAAACCCTAAAACTTATAAATTTACATTTAAACCCTAAAAATTTCTTAAATTACTTTTAAAACACATAAAACTTCAAAAATACATCTAAAACCCTATAAATTTTGAAATTACATTTAAAACCCAAAAATTTCTGAATTTACATTTAAAACCCTGGAACTTCTGAAATTTCATTTGCAACCCTAAAAACTAATAAAATTTCATTTAAACCCAAAAATTTATAAAATTACATTTAAAACCCAAAAACTTCTGAAATTACATTTTAAACCCAAATTTCTGAATTTACATTTATAACCCAAAAACTTATGAAATTATATTTAAAACCCAAATTTCTGAAATTACATTTAAAACACAAAACATCTGAAATTACATTTGAAACCCTATAATTTCTGAAATTTCATTTAAAACCCAAAACTTATAAAATTACATTTAAAACCCAAAACTTCTAAAATTATTTTTAAACCCCTTTAATTTCTGAATTTTTTTTTCAAATCCATAAATTTTTAAATTAACATTTTAAACCCAAAAACTTCTGAAATTTCTTTGACAACCCTAAAAACTTCTCAAATTTCACAAAATCAAACAAAATCTTCAAAAACACAACTTATGAAAAAATTAAAAATTAACTCAAATCAACCAAAATCAACCTAAATCTACCTTAATCAGCACATAAACTCACCTATTATACAACAAATAACCTAAAATCTATGAAAGACCCAAAATCTCTAAACCCTAACCACTAATTCCATTTCGAAAATCCTGTAAAGTGGAAAGACCGGCAACGGTAAGTGTCCTACGGCTAAGGTCGCGGAAGAAAGCCCCAACCGCTGTAAATGCAAAAACCATTAAACTGTTAGATAATGAAAACAGAAAAGTAATTTGATACAATCAACAAAGTAAATACCTGCGATGGTCTCGTGGACATTTCTCAGTAGGAGATATATAAACGCAAATGGAAGAAGGCGTTGCATCACTACTTGACAATCATGGCTCTTCATTCCAATGAATTTGCCTTCCCCGATATCAACACAATTCCTTAGGTTAGATGCATACCCATCAGGGATTTTGACCCTATGTATTATCCAGTCAAAGAACTCATCATTCGCATCCTTAGATAGCCTAAACGCTGGAATTGGACACGTTCCATCTTCCGTGATGTGAAGCTCAGGTCGACAAAAAATATCAGGCAAGTCTAATCTAGACTTCAAATTGTCTTTCGTCTTCCTTTGCACATTTAGAATAGTGTTCATTATGTTATCAAAAAAGTTCTTCTCAATGTGCATCACATCTAGGTTATGTCGCAACAAATGCGTCTTCCAATAAGGAAAATCACAGAATATGCTTTTCTTGTGCCAATTGTGATTCTCTCCTGACCCATAGACATTTCCATGTCCATTTCCACCAACATTAGCATCATTGGT
>OVBE01002037.1:0-32744 GCA_900406425.1 Iberis pinnata | reverse complement strand
CCGTGACATCTTCTGTTTACAAATCAAGAAATCCCACTTGCCATGCTCCCCAAGAATTCACTCACCACACATCACCATAATGTACTTCGTCATTTTTAAATTTTTTCACCTTCGCAATGGAGTACAAAAGATATACGTTTAGTTTTTTTCACAAAATGAATTCTTGTACATATGAACGCATACAATATCGTACCCTTCGATTTCTGATAAAGTTTTTTCGAATTTGTCTTCTGAATGCCGATGACCTTTTTCACCAACTGTCTCCTTTTTACCTACTGGTACAACTTCCCTAGGAATTTCATAATAAAGTCGCCTAGAATAAACTTTGTGGACCTATCCACATCTAGTCCGTACGGGTCGTGTGAATTCGTCCTCACGCGCCATCCAAGAGGTAACCATTCCACGCGAAGAATCCTGAGGTTATTCTCGTCTACAATTGTTTCTCTCACTTCCACAAAGTACACCATAATCAGAAAGTCCACTAATGTGTAAATATTTTGTTATAAGTACGCCTTCATGAAAATTACTCTAATTATTTTTAGTTAAATTATTTTGTAAAGTTGACTGATCAGTTTATTAATTTATTAATTAATTTTTTGCCACATCCCCACTTTCCCCGACAACTGCCAACTTTATTGTTTTCTGACATTTCAACAAGACCAAGGTCTTTTTCATTTTTCTCTTTCATTTACTAAAGAGAGTTGAAAATATACTAAAGCTTTGGCCTCGTTGACTTCGAAGGTATGTTTTTCCTCTGTGTTTCTTTCGCTAGATCCTTCAGATATGTGACTACTTCTACATCTACCTGTTTATATTTTTTTACTTTTACTTTAAAGATTGAGCTTACTAGTTTATAACTTAACAATTAGAATAGACGAATCTTACCAAGATTTGATGATAAAAGCCATCTTAAAGATTTGATAATTTCTGTTTAATCCTGATTGATGTATAGAGCGGTGACTTTTGTTTGATTCACAATAAATGTGATGATTGTAGCTAGTAGACAGATCAGATGGATCAAATCGTTAACGTTAATGAGTTTCAAGAGCTGGCGAAACAGGCTCTCCCAAAGATGTACTATGATTTTTATAGTGGAGGAGCAGAAGATCAACACACTCTCAAGGAAAATGTGGAAGCTTTCCATAGAATCATGTAAAGCACATATGTATATCCTTTAATTTTGGGTTAGTGAAATTATAAACATCTGTGTTGTATGGTATGCTTTTGATGTTCAGGTTTAGGCCTCGAGTTCTCGTTGATGTGAGCAAAATAGATATGTCTACTACAATATTGGGACACTTGATTTCAGCTCCAATCATGATTGCTCCTACTGCAAAACATATCTTGGCTCATCCAGAAGGTCTATAATCATAGTTTCTTTATCAACTGCAGATTCAATTGTTGTTGGATTGGGAAAATTAGTTTGATTTTGGTCTTTTTAATGTTAGGAGAAACCGCCACTGCGAAAGCTGCAGCTGCATGTAACACTATTATGGTACTAATTAAGGGTGTTTATTAGGATACAATGTTTTGAACTGTTTGGGTTTTAAAAGGATGATTATTGTTTTGTGAAATTCAGATAGTATCTTACATGACTTCATGCACTATTGAGGAGGTTGCTTCTAGTTGTGATGCTGTTCGGTTTTTTCAAATTTATGTAAGTTCATAATCTGCTAGTTTTGTTCTTTAAATGTGCTCTTCTTAGTTGGCTCTGATATCTTTTAAAGGTGTACAAGAGACGAGATATAACTGCTCTGATGGTGAAAAGAGCTGAGAAAGCTGGATTCAAGGCAATAGTTTTGACTGTTGATGTTCCTAAGCTTGGCCGAAGAGAGGCTGATATCAAGAACAAGTAACTCTCTCTCTCTCTCTCCATTTAATCTCTTGCGCGGGAATAAGGTTTGTGAAATGATATTTTTGGTTAATGTAGAATGATAGCCCTTAAGCTGACGAATTTCGAAGGTTTATTATCAACCGAAGTCCGACCTGTGAGTAGAACGTGAATTTAAGGTACATGTAAAATGAAACTTGTACATGTTAGTGACGGTGGTAACTTGTTCTCAGAATGAAGGCTCAGGAGTTGAAGCCTTTGCCTCTAGTGTAATGGATGCTTCTTTAAATTGGAAGGTATATCTTGTGAATTAATTCTAATGACAATGTGAAAGCATTCCTTATATTATTTTCACTGCGGATTTGTAGGACATTGAATGGTTAAGATCTATTACAAAGTTACCAATTTTGGTTAAAGGGATCCTCACACGCGAAGATGGTAAAAATTCATGTCTAGCATGTATGTATATAAACTAAACAGCATATGTAAAACTTCTTTTCTTGATGAATATTGGCAGCTATTAAGGCAGTTGAAGCAGGTGTAGACGGAATAGTTGTATCTAACCACGGTGCTCGACAGTGTTATGATCTCAACTCCAAACTCTCTCTAATTAGTTTAGAATACTCTTAAATCTAGAACATAAAATAGAAGATGCACTTTGATTGATTGTAAAAGGAAATACAAAGAGTATAATCCAATTACAAACCCAAATATCTTAAGGATTCAATCCTTAAGATCCTCTCAATTTCTCTAGAGAGAAATTGCCCAAAGACCTAAGTCTCACTCCTCACAAAATGCATAATAGATCCTTACAATTAAGTCTCCTATTTATACTAAAACTCTTTTTCTTTGTTCCAAAGCCTCTTTTTCTTCTAGAATATTCTCTTAGGCCTTCTTTTCTTTAAGTATGATTTCACAATCATATCAGCTTGACCATACCCCAGCCACAATAACTGTTTTAGAAGAAGTAAACCCCTCAAAGCTTGCGTTACAACATAGTTGCTATTCTTAATGAACAGCAAACTTATATGAATTCTTATGCAACTACAGATTGTTAATGTTGTTAGAGGGAGGATTCCAGTGTTGTTTGATGGAGGAGTAAGACGAGGAACGGATGTTTTCAAAGCGCTAGCGCTTGGAGCAAAAGCTGTTCTTGTAAGTTCTGAATAGTGAGGCTTTGGAATTACTAATACATTTTTCAGGTTGTTATGTGTCGATATAATGACACTATTGGGTTGAATGAGATGCAGATAGGGAGGCCTATAGTCTATGGGCTAGCAGCAAAGGGTGAAGATGGAGTGAAAAAAGTACTTGACATGTTAAAGAATGAGTTTGAGTTAACAATGGCGCTTTGTGGTTGTCCCACTCTTAATGACATAACCAGAAACCATGTTAGGACTAAGGATGACAAACTATACTCTATGCTCTGACTCAATTAAACTGACAGATTTGGTCTCAGAAATTGTATCAGACAGTTGAACAACAATGTCAAACACAAATAAAACCTCTACTTCCAGAACAGTGATTACTACGTTTGGTGTAATAAGATGTTTAAGTTACTTCCGATTTTGCTGAAAGAAACTTGATCTCTCAGCTTTCAGTGAAAATTTTATCTCAATTGTATACATCATTCTGATCAGTGAAATCTCTGGTCTAAAAAGAAGACCAGCAAAGGCATAATTTACACAAACCATTATAACTTGTCTCTCTGGGCTTCCACTGAGGAAATATCAAGATGATGACAATTCCTCCTGAAGTTCCAACTGGGACATGCGATACTCTCTCTCAAACAGCATGAACTCCTGCAAGTGAGAACCCATCAGAAGGTGCTCAGTTACTAAAAATCAGATAAGATCTCAATACTATATAGCTTGTGATCTCTCGAAGCAGAAGTAGCAAACAAACTTGAGGAAGAAAAGTGAAGTTAATCTAACAGAGATATTAATTCTGGTTAATGACCAACAATGATGCCAACGGTGAGAGATTGCTTTACTAATTTGGAATGAAAAGAGTAAAAAAGGAATGAAAAATGACAAGCCTTGCGCCTTTAATCTTACCTGTAATTGTTGCTGACTGAACAAAGAGAGAAAACCAGTTTCATCAGAAGCCACAAGTTCGATAAGTTCATCATGATCTTCAGGTGGGTTTCCTGACTCCATTAGAGAAACAGAAACCTGCAAGCATGTCGTTGAATGGAAGTTAATCCATCTATCTAAGTTCAGGGTTTAAGAGCTAATATGTGCTGTATAGATGAAATCTGGAAGAGATTTTACCTGCATAGATCGAAGAACAAGCTCTGGAAGACAGCATCTCCTACATAGGCCACGAACAATAAAAGTTGCAGGTGTTTCAAGAGAGCCTTCTTTACTTGAATACCAAGCGTCTAGGCGTGATATATCCATTGTCACACCTGCCTGGAACCTGGTAAGCTCACCTGCAGTCAAATTTACAAATTTTGCTTGTTTAATTGATGCTGGTGATTTCATTTTGGGTGAAACATTTCCAACTTTATATGGAGAAAGAAAGTAAACGACAGTGAGGGAGAAATATGTTCCATAGACTTCCCAACCTTTAAAACCAGCTGCCGCAACAGCACTTAATAAGCCCCCGTCATTCGCATTGTGTGGTCCAAGTCCATCACCCTCAATTGCAAGACACCGGAGCACAACCTCAATGCAGTAGCTATCCCTTGTTGATATTGATACGTTTACCTGCAACAAATATCAACATAAAATATAAACGAAGCAGAGACTTCCAAGTTTGTGTGGCATCTTTAGAAAAGGAACAGATGCAACATGAAGAATGGAGTACCATTAACTGGCGATCTAAAACAACTTCCTCACTGACAGAAGAGTAAAGTGCACTCATCAATGCTGCACAAACAGTGGCATCTGGGCGCAAACATTCACCAGAAGGCAAACAGAGCATCGCAGTAGCATGCAACTCAAGGTACATATATTCTTCTGATTCAAAGACATGGTCTTCGAGAAATGTCAACCAGGGATTATCTTTTCCTATATTATGAAGATTAAAATGATCACATTTAGCAGATTTTTCAACCAAATTAAAACTGCTCCTCTTGCATATAAATCAACCATATAATATAAAACATGAAGTCACTTACTGAGGAGCAGTGACAGAGAAGAGTCCAAAGTCTCTTTGGCTGCTACGATAGCTTTCTGATTTTCTTCTTCTGACAGTTCAGCGACTTCAGCGTTCTCTAATTGGAATTTGAGCCAGTTGCGATATTTTGCATCACAGGAATAATACTCGTTCTATTTAAAGACAGAGGGATAAGTAAGCTATGAATATTTATCAAACAAATAACAAATGCAAAAGTGAAGTGAAGAATACCCAATCCTGGAATTCTTGCAAATTCTCGGAAACATAATCCTCGAGTATATCTGGATTTTCTGAGAGTTGCTTCAGAGGTTCAGCAAGAAAACTAAGAAGTGTGTGTGCACCCACAGGAGTAGCAGGTACCCTCCACATGGCAATCAAAGCAAACTCTCGGAAAAGGATGTTGCTGGAGAAAAGTAAAACAATAATACCATGAAAAAGAGGCAATAGTGAAGAAAACAAAAATTGAAAGAACACATTTTACATATTATAAAGGACTTCTAGACCTGTGGGAATTTTTTTTTTAAAAAAGGACTTCTAGTCTAATGGTTTCAACATTACTTCTCCATACACAAATTAAAAAAATTGAGCAACAGAGTTGCAAAATTAGCCTATATTTTCCTAATGTATTAAAATTCTCGCTGACGCAGATACAGGCACGAGGGCAGCATGCCCTCAGACATGCAAACATGTTTGTGTGTGTGCGTGTCTTTCCACGTATCAGAGATATTGACCATACCTGTGCATCAAAGATCGCAGGAGTAGTTTGGAAGCGACATCCTTGACATCCTTTATAGTAGAAGGAGGTGTAAAACAGAGCCACTGAATAGCTACGGCTTTTTGAAGACTCTGTTGACGATGCTGCTCTGCAACATCAACTGAGGGATCATATTTTGCAAGTTTGATTTCCCGCGATCGTGACAAGACCCTGTGAATATTCCATAAAGTTGCATTTGCTGAGTTTACTAGAGGAGAATGTATTTCACTATTACTATATACTAAGCCAGAAAAAAATTATAGACATGTTAAATACCTGTCAATTATTTCTTCAAAATTTCCTTGTGAGTCATCCACAATTGAGAATGGCAAGTATTCCATTGCGGAAAGGAAGATTTTGTACTTCACATGTACACTATTTTTCAGGGCAGAAGGAAACGATGTCAAAGAATTTACTTTGTGACATACACCTACAAGCAATAGATGCTTGTCTGCGGATGTAAATGTTACATTGAGAGGGCCACACAATGGAATATTGTACTCTCTTCCAATATTTATTTTTCAACAACCGATTAAGCAATAATTCTTAGAGAAACTACCTGCTGTGCATCCTTAGCTCCATCATGTGCACAAAAAGTTCAATGCAGCGGTGACGAGCAAGCTGAGAAGCATAAATTCCTACTAGTTCTTCATGTTGTTTCGAAAATAGAAACATTGCATACCTGGCAGCATTTCATAGATCACTACAGAGCCAATTGAGCATTGTATGCATGTAATGTATCATTAATTGATATTGTTATTCCATAAATAACTTCTGCTACCAAAGAGGAACCATTTCGAAGTGACTCACATATGAAGAATAAGATCACCAACATTACTAAGCTTCTCCCTGTCCTTGATTTCATCGGCAAGCATATACCTAAGAACAAGCACCACGTGAGCACCAAACTTTATCATATGAGGATCGCCATGGGGCCTGCCAGATGCACAATGAATTGGGTCAAATCACAAATATAGCAACGCTGACAAACACACAATTTTCTTTTGTGAATAAAGGACAACAGCAGATAATCAGATGGTTTTGTCATTGACTCATTTAGAGAACTCTGGTTAATTTGAAAGAAATTAATGCAAACATAAAAAAAATTCTTAAGAGTTGTTTAACACAAGTGAGCTTATTATAGAGGGAAACTATTACTTACCTAAAGTTGCTCTGATCATCTTCTAATGGAGCTATCCACGACCAAATGATATCAAGAAGATGAGATATATTCCCCAACATAAGGTTCATCTACAAAAGAGGGTATTAGGGATGACAGACTATGGACATTATATATGGTTATTTTAGCTTGGCGGAACAATCTTTGGCATCTAAGATACCTGAATTTGCCGGTGCTGCTCTCTGCATCCCCTGACAACAGTTTCATGCACCATTTCCCTACACAGGAACAAAACCATACATTGGCCTAGAACTTTTTACGGGGAGGAAAAAAAAAAAGAAATTCTACCAATAGTTGCATGTATACCCTGAATGGAGTTTCTGAAGAAGGGCAGGGAGATCACGGGGTTGTTGATTTAGAACTTGGAGGGGCCAATCTTCTGGCCCATATGAAGCCTGAGAACTTTGCATGGTTTCAGGGCTTTCATCAAGGCAGCTTTTAAACCTTTCCGCCAAGCCTGGCTTTGATTGGGCGAGTTCTAGATCAACTTGAACATCAAGCCATGATTTTGTCATCGCCCAGCAAGCTGACTACAGAAAAGTTACCGTTGAGGTCATAACTAATTCAATTCAGCAGGAACACACGTGCAGGATGGGGCGCATATAACTTACGAAGACTACTGACATTTCAAATAAGCATCTAAAAATATGGCAGACAAGGAAACAATTTTGAAATATGCTAAATATAAATCTGATCAAACAAGTGTGCATGTTATACCTCCCAATCAGTACAAATTGGTAACATGCGGTTCAGGTTGCTACACTGGCTTGCAAAAACAGCAATTTCATGTTTGCCGCCATTCTGATCTGCAATTTTCTTCAGAAACAAAGATAGAATACCATAAAGTAATAGTTCAAATTTCTCTGAGATGGAAAAAGAACCTATTATTACGAAAGCAACAAACATATCCAGAACTCGTATTACCTCTGATGCACAGTACGAAGCCCATTTCCAAAGACGCAGCTGATTACCAAAGCCACTTTCCAGCTCGATAGCCTGGAGGACCCTATTTTTCCCATTCTTTACCAATGCCTCAACAGAAGGAAACATGTCCATTCCAGAGAAAGAGGATAATGTTGCTGCCCTCCATGGCTGCCAATGTATAAATTCAAATTAACATATATCTACAAACATTTATCATTACCCTAATAATTTTTTAAAATATTACCTGCCCAGCGGACCTGCACAGATCACATGCCTCCTCTATTCTCCCTGCCCTTAACAAGGTCCAAATATCCTCAAGAAGCGATTCATCTTGTTTCTGCCAAAGAAAAGTTGTAAGTATTATTTTTATCATATAGCCCTAATATAACAAAAAACGACCTTCAAAGGACAGATATCGACATGCACTAGGAGGCTAGAGCATAGAAAAGAAGCGCTCACAAATCACAATTGCTATGTTATACGCCCTAGACCGTGCAGAACGGCTACAAATAACTGAGAATTCAATATTAATTATGAAGAAAATTTAAGTGTATACTAATTGCCAAGTCTGACAAAAAAATTTCAACCCTTTACATCCACAATGCATTGCTGTATTACCAACATATTTTAGTGTATACCATGTATTCCAAATTTAAATTAACGATAATTATTAAAGGTAAAGAATGTCCATCAGCACAGGAAAAAGTAAATGAATCTAACTTCAATCATAGCTGAACAGACTTACATTGTCATCAGGAAGAAGACGAGCTTGTTCTCGAGTTGGAGCATCAAAATCCAGATGGTGTACAGTGCCAGCGGCAGAGCCAATTTTCTTGAGATATCTTTGTGTGTGATGCCACACTCCAGCGTTAGGAAGATAAGTACCCACATGAGATCCCCGCACCTGCGAACATAAATATTTCCTTGTGTCTTAGCGTTAGTCAGCTCTATCAATATGAGTGTTCATCGCACAATTCTCTACTTAGGTTGACCAAAGCCAAGGAAAACACCCTAAGTAATGACAAGTAGGAAACACATGCACCTAACTCTTAATCAATGGAGTTCCTCAAATTGATCCATGTACGACCAGATCAACAAAAACTACTAAAAGAGAAAAAGCAGAAACCATTCGGTTCAACTTGTGTTTATTCTAATTGTGATGAAACTTGAAGGAACTATACTTCCATTAGTGACTTTGGTAACGATCCTGTGCATGAATGCATGAGTTCTACTTAGGGATAAGAAAAGATGACTACATCAACCATTCAAGTATCATGGCAGAAGACATTAGTAAAGTAATATATTGGAATGGCTACCTTCCTTTCTAGTTCAAGTGATTTTGAAGCTAGTTCTTCCAGCCACAGGACTATTCGAAGGCATAGCTGAGCTGTATGGTCGTTTACAACAAACTGACAAGCCTCCAAATGAGATGTTGATGGGGACTGACGATGTTCAAAAAAATTCAAATAAGTCCATATGTAAGATACTCAGATGTACTAAATAGGAACGATTTCATTTGAAAAAGAATTAAGACAGAATGCATTACCATAATCAATTCCTCCGGAACTTCTTCAGTAGCTGCAAAAACAAAGACGGATCATTAATAATACCATCTCTAGGTAGACATGAAAATACTACATGACACACGGAGCTTTAACAGATCAGTGATCAAAAATCAACACATTGCCTACTCTGTTCCAGAACGCAAAAAATATTAGACAGATGGAGCTGAGTTACCTAACCTTTTCCATACAGGTTCCATAAAAGTGACCAGGAGGCAGCCTCGCCCAGCAAAAGCTGAGCCTTCTGTCTCATAAGTTTATCCTCCACAACCCGATATCTTATATCTGATCCATACCTATAGATTACCGAAAAAGCATTGAACAAAAAGGAAAAAAAGGTTATGTTGAAGAAGTTGCTTAACTATCAGATCCAGATAATATACCTAATTGATTGTGAAACATCCCTGCATGACTCTTCAAGTCTTAATATTAGATCTGGAATGGGCATCAGTCCTGCAGAACCAAGACAGCATAACTAAAATAAAAGATAAACCAAAATAAATGGGACTCTAGCAACCAATTAAAAAAATACAATTTCATATGACCAATGTTATATCACACAAACCTTGAAGAGCAGAATCAAACAGAGATGCAAACAGAGCAAAGGTTGTATCTCCACTATCTGCCAAGTCATCATTTTCGATTTTGCAAGCCTTCAGTGATTGACTTTCAACTTGGCGAAACATAGCCTCATTATCAGCATCGAGAATTCCACCAACAGCAAGCGAGTTTGTAGGTGCTCCTTCATAATGATCAGTGTGGAAATTGTCAACCTCTTCTTTAATGTTTTCAAGAAGCAAGGCTGTATTTGTTGGGCTATGGATGTCATGCCCATCATACAGTAATCTGTTCTCACTGACATTAGGACTCGAGATTTCCTCATGTGGAGATGTAGAGTGTCTCTTCCTGCATGTAATGCGCATATAAACATACATTAGAACCAAAATGTCATACCTCAAAGACACAAAGAGGTGGCTAAACAATACGCATCATTGCAGAGTCCATAAAGCCTAATGAGATTCAGTTTATCAGAGCCAAAACCTCAACCAAATTTGCAAAAACCATTGCATTCAGTAAATCGAAGATAGTTATAAAGGATAGTCAAAATATTTACCGATAACGACGGTATTGGTCCCTAACACTGATGACCTCGGGGTCGAAGTAGCTAGGAGAAGTGTCCATATCCATGTTCATTCCTTTGCCAACGAAAGAGGAGCCTTCAACTTTAAGGAAAATTTTCAAGTAGCAGAAGCGCGGCGAAGCTTGAGCGACGTTTGCTTTTACTCGTCAAAATCTAAAACCCTATAAAAAAAATCCTCCGCCAGATGCGACTCCGCCGGAAAAAAAAATACACAGCTACTACTCGGGAACAGTCACACGACTAGAGTAAAGGAGAGCTGCTTAAAACGATGCGTTTCAACGCCCAAGGTCAGAAAAGGGTATAATTGTAATTAACAGATAAACGAGAGGGCAGTCTAGTAAACGATGATGGTTAATTAATTACTAATTAGTAATTAGCTATTAATTTTGTTTTAATGAATAAAACAGCCGAGCGGATTCAGGTTTAAGGCTTTAAGCTCACTGGACACTAGGCGTTGCTTTATCCTCGGGGAGAGCTTTAGCGATGGCGGTGCTTATCCGGTGTTGCTCCTCCTTCTCCCATACTTCCGGTAGCAGACCTTCGTTTCGAGACAAGTCTAGAGATGCAGGTTAGTTCATTGTTTACTTGCTCAATCAGATTTCCAATTCAGAGTCTGTCTTGATCCTCTTTTTGGTAATGAGGCATCGTAATCTCGGAGATTGAACGAACGTTTTAGAATTTCGTTCGGAATTGTTCTGTAGAAGATGATTTCACGGAGGGAATGGAGAAAATAATTGCTTGGGCGTAGAATTTCAGAGTTTAGATGTCGGATTGATAGATGATGACACTAGTGTGTAGCTTAATTTTGCCCAATCTTAGAACTAGCATATCTCTACTCTAGCGTAGTTCGTGATGTGATACTCAATATTGCTGTTATCTTTCTTGTTGTTAAGTTGAGTTCATTGTTGACATTGCGATACATGTCCACATTGAGGTCCCAAGAAAATCCCGGATACTTGAATCTTATATACCCGCAGTCGCAGAGGTGATTAAGGAGCTTCTTTTTGCAATCCTAAAAGTAGTTCAAGCTCGCGTCTGTAATACTTTGTTGTTTGCCTGTTTATTTTAGTAAATTGGCCAGTTCTTGGTCTCTTCTGAAGTATCTTACCGGACATTTCGCCATTGCTTTTCTCAGAGATTGGAAAGTTGGCTTCGTCTATTGACTTCTATGTATTCAGAAAACCTTGCGATCGTCATTCTCTTTCCAAGATTAATTTTTCGTCTGCCAAGTCCAAGAATCATGAAGGCAATGAAATCTTACAAACGCCATTTGCTAGCGTGGAAACTCCTAGTGAGTTGTCAGCTTTTGAGGTATCTTGGTCAGTTCCTGGATTTAGCTAAAACCAATGAAATTTTTGTTCCTTGAATATTAGGATCAATGTTTGACTTAGTTTTTTTCCTGTTGTCAAGTTTTCCATTGTGATAGTAAGCCTTTAGACATAGATCTGGCAGGGAATTGGGAAGCTCAAATTACCAATGATGGCAGTTTTGTTGACAAACTCCCTACTGATGGGTACACCGCTTGAAGCTTTAGCTACTGAGATATGTGAGCCAGAGAGCTCCATGTTCAGCATGCCTGTTTTGTTGCTTGTAGCTCTTGTTGGAGCCACCGTTGGAGGTAGTAATGGGCCCTTTCATCAATGTATGCTTCTACGCACTGTACTCTTTTGAGTTTTAGAAACACTTTTTGTGGTGCATTAACCAGGATTGCTTGCTCGGCAGAGGAGAGGAGAGTTACAGAGGTTGAACGAACAATTGCGGCAGATTAATACAGCTCTTAGGAGACAAGCAAAAATCGAATCTTATGCACCAGGCTTAAGTTATTCCCCCGTGGGAACAAGAATCCGAAAGAGTGAAATCATTGTGGAACCAAAGAAACAAGAGTTGATTTCCAAGTTGAAAAAGGGAAAGAGCTTTCTGAGGAACCAAGAACTAGAGAAAGCCTATGCAGAGTTCAAGATAGCCTTGGAACTTGCCCAGAATCTCAGAGACCCCATCGAAGAAAAGAAGGCTGCAAGGGGCTTAGGCGCTTCACTGCAACGTCAAGGGAAGTATAGAGAAGCCATTCAGTATCACTCCATTGTCCTAGCCATCTCGAACAGGGAAGGAGAAGATTCTGGAAGCACTGAAGCATATGGAGCTATTGCAGACTGCTATACTGAGCTAGGAGATCTCGAGAAAGCCGGTAATTTCTATGACACCTACATTGCTCGGTTAGAAACAGACTGATTCATTTACACTGGCTTTTGTCGATTTCTGTTCATCTCATATCACACAAAATAGATATCCAAATCCCTTTTATTGAATGGTAATTTGCTAGTCTTACAATCCACATGGGGATACATAGCTAAGCAGACAACTGCAGGTAAAACTTAAAATAGATAACATAAGTGAGAGAAGACAGACAGACACACAAACAAGTTCTAGACATAAAAAAGCAAATAGGTTAATACATAAGAAGAAAAGGGATTTCAGCGCCATAATCTTAGGTATATCACTGATAGTACATGAGCTGCTGCGCAGCGGCTACATTCTGAAAGCCGCCGTCGTACATTGCTGCAGTAGCTCCAGCTGCATTGATTCCATGAGCAGCTTGCCTCAGAGGGTGTTGACCCTGTGGGTGCATTAAAGCCATCTTGCTTAGTGCCAATTGTCTATCATAGGCTAAGAGATCAGCTGCAGATAAACCCGGCACTGGTGCTGGGGCGGGTGGAGGAAGTGGGTTTGAGACTGTTCCTGGTGGAGTTGGTTTACTGCCCCATGAGCACTACAATCAGAATGATAATAGAATTAATGTCAGATTACATACTAAGTACTCTCTCTCTAGAGATGTCAATGCAATATTTGTAGCAGTAAGATCAAATAAAGAGGGTTTTTAAGGTGAAGGTACCTTAATCTGTCTGTTGAAGAGGTAAGGCTGAGAGTTGCCTATCTGAATAGCAAGAGCAGCCTCGGGATGAGTGTTATATCTCACAAAGCCAAAGCCTTTGTCTCGTTGGACACGGACCTCTTCAATAACTCCAGCACCAAGAGCATGGAAGTAGCGGTGTAGATCAAGTTGAGTTACCTACAAAATACATGGCTGTAACAAGGTACCAGGATATACTGATGCAGTAACTAATCAGAGTGAAAAAGTAGCCGTCTTCTGATGATAGTGAACCAAGTTACAAGGAGAGGTTTCTACGGAACATGGACTTACCTCTGGGGCAAGGTTTCCCACATAAACAGTAGTAAACTGAGAGTTGTTCTCAGGAGCATCCTCATTTAAGGTCTCTTTACCATCCTCTGCACAATCAAACGATCAATGTATCTTTGTTAGCTATGAGTGTTTCATATTACCCAGTTAAAATAAGAACAGACACATGTGTTTCAAGATAAAATCGATGTAGTTTCACGAATTCCACCAAACGAGAAAGGATTAAAAATCGGAATTTGCAAAGTTATAGAAAGACAACCTGAAGTACCAGTTGTAAGTTCCACAACACTTTTTCCATCAGAGCTGTGCTTATCCTCACCAGAAGTAGCTCCTTTTGTGGCCCAGTTGCATCTGATCTGTCTGCTACTTAACCACTTGCCTGGGAAGAGGTGACAGAAACAAAGGTAAGTACTAAGAGTAAAGAGGAAAACCCAGTTCTAGAAGCCTGATTGGAACAGAGGGGTTAAACAACAAAAACATTTCTTGAGTAAGTTGCATAAATAACACAGAATGAAAATTTTAAGAGCTACAGAATCATCAAAGCAAAGTTCACCAAAAAGAATGTAGTCCTCAGATCTCAGCTACTTACCATTCATCTCATTTATGGCAGTTTGAGCATCCTGCAAAATCAAATTAACATTTAAAACCAATGTAAAACCACATACAATCCTTAAACTAAAATAAAGATACACCTCATGATTTAATACCTGTTGATTGCGGAAGGAAACAAATCCGAAACCTCTTGAGCGCCCAGTTTTTTGGTCCCACATAACTCTCGCATCCCTTCAAGTAAATAATGATATTAGACTCAGTAAAAGATTTTGAGTTGGATTAAATGTTTCAGCAAGTAAGCTTTAATCAATAGACAAAATTTGTAACACGAGAGTTTTGAAAGACAGAATATCTTTTGATTCGTTGAAAAGGTGTTTATTGATTAAGCCATAGAACTTACGAACAAGTAGGAAAAATAGAAAAGCTTTGATATAATGCAGCGTCAGTAACCTCTGGACTGAGATCTCCAACAAAAATGTTGAAATGACCTGAACCCACAAGTAAATAAAAGCATTGAGCATCCAAGCTATTCGCAAAACAAACAAATGCAACTCTTTGATAAAAATCAAAACTTACTCGATGTATCTTCCCTCTGACCAGTAGCATAAGCCCAATTAACTTTGATAGGCTGTCCAAACCTGTTAACTCAAGCATTATAAACTAAGTGAAATCGTTCATAATTTGAAGAGAGGAATAGTATTGTTGATAAATTGTTCCTTACAGATGCCTTCCATTCAAAGACACTATAGCCAGAGCAGCAGATCTTCGGTCAAAGTAGTGAACAAATCCATATGATGACTGTCAAGACAAAAAGATGCATGTTTGTGAATTGTGAGTCCTTTTTTAGTTAAACTTAAGAAATCCAATTTAAGCAAGAAGGTGGAAATTGTTTAGTTATGCTCGTCCAAAACAAGAATGATACTCTATAAGGTCGCTTTCACAATATTTACACAATACAGAAGAAATTAAAAACACAAGTGAATTTCAAAATATATCTCTACCTTATCCTTTCTGATGAGTTTACTGCTTTCAACAGGTCCAGTGCTTGTAAAAATCTCTTGAAGAAGAGGCTCTGTGACCTGTGTATGGATGTTTCCAACATACCTGCACATTAAAACATAAACTCAGAACTTAACCATTGTAACCAACATGTCACTAAGTAATGCTCAAAAACCAATTCACTCACACACTACGACAAGTGCTTGGATCAAAACCAGGAGGAAGATTTCCACTTGGAACTGGCTCCAACTGCAAAAACGATATTACTCAAAGAGTGAAAATTGGATTCATATAGAAACATCAAGATCATTTCTTTTCATACCCGTGAGAAAATGCACCTCGAAAAAGGTAAATATCAGCTCAGTGAAATAGAAATTTTCATTGGTAACCAAAAAAAATTGGATGCTAATAATCTACAGGATCTAGAAACCCTAGATTTCCTTGAATCAAATTTTTGTGCAACGAGAAATAACACAAGCAAGGGAACACAAAGATACGAACAAGCCCTAGCTTCAAAATTATAAATTCAAAAGAACCTACGAGATAAAAGATCGTGTTGAAATGGAATCAAGACTTTAAAAAACTCCAATTTCAACACAAAATTAGACAAATCGAAGATGTATGTAAATATGTAGAAGAACCTGAGGCGGGGCCAAAACACCAGGATGGTAAAGAGAGTGTTGTTGCATCAGAGCTTGTTGCTGCATCAAAGCTTGTTGTTGTTGATGTTGCTTCAATCTCTGGTTCTGCATTTTTTCTCTTTTCACGACCAAAAAAAACGAAGATATACGTTTGTTTTCCCCCAAAATTTTTGATTTTTCTTCAGCTAGGGTTCGGGTTCGGACAGGTACTATCACTCACGAGGGTGATGAAAGAAAAATGAGAAACGAAAGTAAAAGAAAATTAAAAAAAAAAAAGGTGAAAAAAAAAAAATAAGAGAGGAGAGAGAAAGAAGCTGTCCGTAGAAGATGAGAGCATTGAGAGAGGGACCGTGCGGCACAGGTTGATTATTTATAGGATGATTTATTTTAGGGTGAATTATTACAATAGGATAAATTGTGTTTTTATATTAAAATCCTATACCAAATTAAAATTAATCTATTTTAAGCGAAAAGTCTAAAATACCCTTAATATTAATCTGAATTAATCTAATTTTTAACCAAAAGTAGCTTGAAAGGTGCAAAATGGTAAAATACCAACACATAAAATGAATCAATAATAAGAAAATCAGTAACTCAATTTGTGTTTCTTGAGTTCCGTTGTATAGTAAGAATATCAAACTTTGAGGATCAAAGCCTTAAATTCAGAATCAAATTAAAATGTCCAAAGTCTCTAATTATTCCATTGAAAAGATCAAAGACAAAGTAGTTGTCACTTTCGAAACTTATTGTCTCATAGTCTTGTGACCAAATATGATGTATAGACATAAGAAGTGTTTGAAACTCAACATCTAACACATCCTAACATGGGGCTCTTTTAGCATGTACAACACGAAGAAAACACCATATAAAATCACGAATAACCCAAGCTGCACGCGAACAACCATCATTAGCGAAACCTGCATCATAATTACATTTGAATTGTACCCAAAGGAGGTTTCCAATGTGACAGCAATGATCGAGACGTAACATTTATAGGCCGATCAGAACCTACATCAAACCATTCCCTAAAATCGGAATCAGCAAGCCTTAACACATGACTCCAAGAGTGGAACTAATATTGATAATAAAAAAATTTCTCGATTTCCAAAGCCTCCAGATAATAAATATTGGAAGGACTTCAGCTCGATTATTGGTTGAATGAGCCAAGTTGAAGATATCTTCAAGCTTAACATGTAAATTACTAGAGACATCAAGAATATTAATTGATCCAAGTTGAGAAGCTCGCCAAATAGCTTGTGCAAAAGGAAAATTAAAGAAAAAATGGTAAATAGATTCCAGCGCTGCACAACATCGACGACATTGAACATAATTTGTTATTCTTCTCCTTTGAAGAATAGTGCCTACTAGTAATGATTGGGGTACCAATCGCCATAGAAAATGGTGATTTTTTGGAGGATCATCACGCTTCCAAATTATTTGTTTGAAAGCAAGTGAACCCAAAGGAGGAAGAGGTAAATCTTCAGACAATTGTAGAATTTAACTCAACCAATAAGCAGATTTGACATAATAGATTTCATCTTTACAGTAATGCCAACATATCATGTATGTTGATGAAGATGAACCAATTTTTAACCTCGAAATAATTCGACAATCAGCTTCGTTGAAATTAGCTGCTAATATATCATCATCCTAAATTTGAAGACCAAGTCTTAAAAAGTCATAAACCACTGATACATTCATTGAAGGGCCTATTAAACGAGTTGGTGGACGTGGGGGATGCATTAGTAACCAATGAGATGACCAAATTTGAGTCTCATTCCCAGAACCTATCAAAACCTACATTCCACGAGACAGAAGATTACGACCAACCATAAGTGAAGTCCAAAAAAATGACTGAGAGGTCCCATGAGATGCATTAACAAGAGTACTTGAACGGTAATAACGTGCTTTAAGAATATGGACTTCAAGACTTTCCAAAGATTGTAAAATCCTCCAAACTTGCTTACCTAATAGAGCAAGTTAAAGTTGTGAATATTTTGGAAGCCTAAACTTCCATCTTTCTTTGTGTAACCCAATCTTTGCCAAGAGAACCAGTGCATTATATGTTGTCCAGCATTCTTATTCCACCAGAATTTTGTAAGACACCGTTCAATATTTGTACACACTGACTTTGGAAGAAGGTAACATTTCACATAAGAATCAAGTGAAGCAAGAGCAACTGTTTTTAATAGAATTTCCTTCACATCCTCAGAGAAAAGTTTATGTGACCAGGATGAAGTACGACTCTGAACTCAATCAAAAGTAAAGTCAAAAATCTCTTTTTTTTACGCCTTTGAAATAATTTTGGAAGTCCTAGATAAAAATCAGACCCTCAAGTGTTATGAATTTGTAAAATATTCTGAAGCATTGTCTTGTTGTGGTTTAATACTTTAGATCCAAAAATAACTGAACTTTTCCTCAAATTAATAGCTTGACCGGAGGCAAATTCAAATCTTGTTAAAATCTTCTTAAGAGCAAGACAAGAACGCTTATGAGCATGCAGAAAGAAAAATGCATCATCTGCAAATAGCAAATGATTAACTAATGGAGCAGACAGACTTAGTTTCACTACTTTTAAGAACATTAGCTGCGACTGATTGTTGAAGAAGATGAGATAACATTTCCGCATAGATGATAATTAAATACGGACCAAGAGGATCTCCTTGGCGTAATTCGTGAGATGGATGAATCAGGCCAATTGGATTTCCATTAATCAACCCAGAATCAGTAGGAGAAGAAACACAATACATTAATTAATTAATATAGCGTTGGTGAAACCCTATATGAAGCATTGAATCACGCAAAAACTCAATTCAAGTCGGTCATATGCTTTTGTAATATCCGTCTTCACTACCAAATACGACGTTGCCCATCGTTTGCGCTTCTGTAAGGAATGAATAATTTCATGTGCATTTATGACGTTGCCTATGATTTGACTATCCGGAACAAAAGTTGCTTGATTCTCTGATATCAACTCAGGCAGGATTGTTGTAAGACGAGATATGAGAAGCTTGGAAATAATTTTGTAGCGGGCATTAAAAAGTGAAATAGGCCTAAAAATCTGACATAGATTAGGTGACTCAACATTTGAAATTAAACATAAGTGAGTGTGATTAACTGAAGAAGCAGATGCCCAAAATTGAAAAAATTACGAACTTCATCAACAAAATCATCTTTAACCGTATTCTAGAAATGGTGGTGGAAGGCTCCTGTGTAACCATCAGGGCCAAGCGTCTTATCAGGTCCAATAGAGAAGACAACATACCGAATTTCTTCATCACAGAATGGCTTTAGCAATCTGTCATTTATATCCATAGATACATGAGGTACAAAATGATTAAACATACCATGTTGAGCACTTGATGGAGGATTCGAAGTAGTAAATAATTTTGTGAAAAAATTTCAGCCACCTGACTAATCGACACCTCATCTCGTTGGAAACTTCCATTCTCATCCAAAATTGACACAATATGATTTCTAGCCAAATGGGCTTTAGTTGCAGCATAGAAGAAATGTGTGTTACGCTCACCACACTGTAACCATTGATTTCTACTTTTTAATTTTCAATGATGTTCTTCAAGCATATAGTTCTGATTTAACTCTGATTTAAGAGCTAAGATATGATGAGTATTGTGGCCTTGACTAACTGCAATATCAAGTTGCACCATAAGCTCCTTAATTTGTTGAGATTCATTCGTTCGATGAGATCTTTTATAATATGAAATTGAATTTCGACAAGAATGTAATTTATCAAAAAGTGAAACTGCAACATTTCTATCATTCTGCCATCAAGATTTAATAAAGTCCCAAAAACCTTCAGAGTGAATTAAATGTGCATCATGAAGAAAAAAAGAGACTCTTGCATTGATTGAACGAGCCATTGTTATTAATACAGAACAATGATTTGAACCTTCAAAAGATAAAAATTAAGAGATTGTTGAAGGAAAATCAGCAAGCCAAGCAGAATTAGCCATATACCTATCCAGACAACATTTGACAATGTAATTTTAATGCTTGCCCACCCAAGAAAATCTATTACGTATAGATTTAAGATCATGAAAGTCATAAACAGACACCATGATTATGAACAACAGAAAAGAAGATTCAACACGTCGAGGGCCACCGATTTTCTCATCATTTCCTTTTATCTCATTAAAATCGCCTGAGATAAACCAGGGAACTCTACAATCTCCGCAATCTTTCCCAAAGATGAAACTGAGATGTATCTTGCGGATGATCATACACAAATTCCAAAAAGAAATTGTTTCCATTAACAACAACATTATAATCGATAATATGAGAAGAAAAAATATAACATAAACATGGACATCTTTTTTCCAGAAAAGACCAATGCCGCCACTAAGACCATGATGAGAAACAGTGAAACAATGGTCATAACCTAATTCAACAGATAAAGCTTGAACAAATAGATCTTGTTGCTTCGTTTCAAATAGGAAGAGCATGTCCAAGAAGTATGTTATATGCAATTCCTTTAGGCGTCGAACTGTCATAGGTCTACCTAGTCCCTGACAGTTCCAAATAAGTGTACTCATGGTGATTGTGGTGGATTCGAGCCCACCGTTCCTTTGAATTGTTAACAGCATTTGGAGTTGAAAAGCTTGAAGACCTTGCGTGTAAATGACGCCTACGAGAAACTTCAAAACTCAAATTTGAATCCACCAACTTCCGCTTCCTTTTAGCTCTTTCATAATCACCATTTGTCTCTGAAAAATGTTGCGCAATGATCCATCATGAGATCGGTAGTAGCTTCATCAAGAATAGTAGCTTGATTATGAGAAGATTCAATCGTAAATCGAGGTCGAATGCATACAGGGGAGTAAGGTGATGAAGGTGGAGAATCCATTTCCATGGAAATAAAATTAGGGCTTCACAACGGAGGAGACTCAACAGCCGGAATAAGAGGAGCATGGATAGGAGGATTAAGAAATTTTTCTACATCATGAACATATGTTTCGGGTAGTGGAATATGTTGAGGTACAAGTATTAAGAGATTTTCTTGAGCATCCATGTCATCATCATCCTTATCAGAATTCGGCCTAGGCGGATTACCATCACATTCATTTGTATCATGAGTAATCAGGCCACAAGTCTCACAAAAACCGCAAAGGCGCTCATACCAGAATCGGAGCAAGGCAGATTCTCCAGCCTGGAAAATGAGATGACGTTGGAACCATAACGGGTAATTGATGTCCCAATGAATCTGAATTCAAATGTAATCTCTGCGTATGGGAGATTCACCATCAAAATCCATAGCCAAGAATTGGCCAGTGGCACGACCAACATGAGCCACGATATTTGGAGTCATGTACTGAAGCGGTATACCCCTAACTTGGATCCAAAAAGAGATAAAATCAAGCATATTGATATTCAGCAAAGGAGTACAACGCTCAAGAATCAACATTTGATCTGGAAAAGGCAAGAGACCTCGCCTAAGTACATCGTGAAGCGATTCCTCATATGGTAAAACAAATTGAAACTTGTTATTTGCAAGGAGACGCCCATGAACCAGATCTGGAACACCCCAAACCCTCGGCATATTGGCTAGAATTGATCAAAAATTTTGACGTCTGGGCATCACCGGACGGCCAACAATAATAAATCGATTATGTTACGCCACTTGTTGAACCACCTCTAAAGGTAGAGAGATTGGATCATCATTCGCTCCCGAATTCAGTTCTTGAACAGCACGGTGAATGTTATCAACCATTGGAGTGATGGAGAATAGAAGATTGTTGAAATAATAACCAAAGAAAAATCCAGAAGACCAACATAAATGTAAGACTTTAAAAGACTTTGAGAGTCCAATAACTGCATCACAATTTGAGAAAGAAATCTTGGGATTAACCAACAGAGGTGGAAGATTCTCCACTATGTCGTAAAAAATACTATCAACGCAAAGCCACGACCAAAGAAAACGAAAAAATGGTAAGACAAAACCGCCTTGCAAATCGACATATCGACATATTAAATTAATTAACTTTATTATATTAAATCACAAATTAGATAATAGAAACAATCATAAAATATAAAAACAAAGACCAACATAGAAAACTTTAAGAAACAATTTCTGGACTCTAATTATATCTAAAATTTCTTGCTCAGATAATTTCTCAACCAACTTTTTCCACTTTTCAGTACGAATTTTGAGTTGGCTACTTTTCTATCAAATTTGATGTTTCGTTTCAACTTCATTTTAGTTTGTATTTTGTAATCTAAAAACAAAAATTTTGATTTTGGAATTTTATTCCAGTATCCTTGTATATGAAAGTGTAGTTTTCCGAATCAACAAGTTTATGAGATTAACAAGTTGAATTTTCATCAAGGTTCAGATGCTAACGTGTCATGAGGATTTATTATTCAGGTTTGGCGCAAACTTTTAAGAGATATGAAATTAAAGAGTTATTATTATTACCTCAAGATATTCTAAAGCTAAATGTTATATATATATATATATATAGTGAGATTTGAAAACATAAGCAACGAGCGTAACACATAATGTTGTTGATGTAACCCATAACGTTGTTGATGTGGTACAACAATAGTTTGAGAAGTGAACAAATGCGTGGAAGGATGACTTGGCATAAAGATTTGATGAATAAATAAATTCTTATATATTATTAGGATGATAATTTTTTATGAAGATTTTTGAAGATGATAAACATGAAAAATATAAGAAATTAATTTTCTGTTGAAAAAGGATAATTAGGAGAAAGATTATTTATTTTTGTGAGATTTTTGAATATCTTAAGAAATAGAGTTTTTCATGTAGTTATAGGAGATGAAGTTGAGGCGTGGCGATTTTCACACTTTTGAACCTATGATGCATGATGTTGATCTTCAAAGCTGATGAAACACAAAGTTAAAAAGGGAGTGTTCGTTCTACATATTTGTGTAGAACTAAAATAGTGGTTAGACTCTATTTGAAGAGCGACTCAGAGTTTAGTAAAGATTAGCCATAAGTTAAGATATTCGTTAGGGATAAGGTAATATATTTTAACGTCTAATCAGACGAATGAGGTATTGAGAATAGGTCGGTAGGGAGTTAGGTTTGTGTAACACCGGTTAAATATAATATAAGTGGAGATTTTCTTAATGAATCTCTAACTATTTCAAATCAATATAAAAGAATAATATCATGGTAAAATGTTTTAACCATATGCAATTGTAATTTTGTTCTTATTCTAGTGGAATATTTGGTTATAAACAAGATCGCGAGGATGTAGGAAAACCTCTTTCACAAGTCTTTGTGTTGTCTTTTTACTTTTAATTTATGTGATTATCTATGCTCTTAATTATCGTTTATAAATTTAGTAATGAACTCAACATAGACGTTTGACAAACAACAAGTTGTATGTTGTTGTTGAGGTTATTAGGTTCTTCACACTTACACTATCAAAAATAGGTTTGATTTATTATTATAATCTACTTTAAGTTCAATTTTTGTTTCCTCTTTATATGCATTAAAAAACACCAAAAAACAAAAAACAAGATGATTACCTTATGTTTAGTATTTTTGTTAGCAGATCATTAAATGATTTTTCTTTTCATAAAACAATGGAAAAGATCGAGAGTAACGTAAATTAGCACTCAGTAGTTTGGAAGCTTTTATTTCGGTAATTTTCTGAATTTTCTTTTTATTACCACCATAGCAAGGATTACAAAAAAAAAAAATTAATAATCCGACCAAAGTGGTTTAATCGGTATTTTTGTCGTAAAATTTTTTGGTAGAAAATTTGGTCGAAAAATATAATCGAAAATAGGTCGGAAAAAGGTAGTCGGAAATTGGTCGGAATAAATTCGACTATATTTTCTTATTTGGTCGGCAAAATTTTCCGACTAATTTTTTAAATTTTTAAGAAACCAGAATAACGTTATTAAATAACAATATTTGAAAGTTAAAATTCCAAAACATATGTATAACTCTATGATCTAGTTATATAATCTAATTATAAATATTCATAATGTAATCTATAACATATAATCTTTTTTTTTTGTCTACAATGAGAGTTACATAGGCATCCATTTAATGAGTAGAGGTGAGGGGTGTTTCCTAGCTTGCTTTGCTAAGTGATCAGCTTGATGGTTGTCCTCCATGTTAATATTTAGAATTGCATTCGCATCGGTGCTATCTTCTGTATTATCTTCATACACATTGGTGAGATAGCATATCTAGCAGCATGCCGACTATCCACCATATGTAATGCATCAAGGAGGTTTAAGGAATCGACACAATATTGAACATTCTGATAGTTGAGGCTGGTTAAAGTTTGTACGGCATATCGCAATGCCATAGTCTCTGCCATGAGGCTTGATTCCACATGTGGAATTGAACCGTGGCATTGAAGGACAAGACGGCCAATGTTATCAGAGAGTATCCAACCGAGGCCTGTAACTGTTCTATTTGGTATCTGAGATGCATCTGATTTACATGTTTATGAATAAGTGGCAGCTATATGGCTAGAAGAGAGGTTGGAGTTGTTCATGGAAGTTTTAGATGGTGTTGGATTTAGTGTGAGGGAATCGTCCCATTGGAGATGGTAGGTGATGGTGTGGTTAAGGACCTCTAGTATGAACCATTTTTTGTCTCGAAATAAGAGGGAATTCCTGCTTTTCCATATATACCAGGCAATAAAAGGGAGAAGAGGGGGCGAGTGTTGGTGCCAGTTTATTGTTAAAAATGAGTGAATGCGGTCATGTGCGGTAGTTGTGGGGGAGGATAACGATAAGGTTGATATGGGGGAGAGTTCCCAGATTTCCTTACTTACTAGACAGTCGAAGAAGAGATGTTCAATTGATTCATCATTCTCACCGCACCTAGGGCAAAATGGTGATGTTAAGAGCTTCCGTTTTTGGAGATTGACCATTACCGGTAGGCCATTATGTAAGATTTTCCACCAGAATAATTTAAGTTTGTTAGGAATCTGCCATGCCCAAATTATTTGAAATAATGGCAAAGGGGAAGGTTGTGTTGATGTGGTTGAATGCTGAACACGGTAACCATATTTGACGTCATATATTCCTGGTGGTGTGAAGTCCCATCGCAATATATCTGAGGAGAGGGCGAAGGTGTGAGGTGTGTGATGAGTGGAACATCATAGGGATGGATGATGGTTTTGACTAGTGTTGTATTCCAAACTGTTGTATGTGGCAAGAAAATTTGTGACACCGTTAGGGGGGAACAGAGGTATGATGTAGTGGTCGAGGCGCTCTAGGTGGGTATGTAGGGAGCCATTTGTCAATCCACACGTGTATGGTCGTCCCATTGCCGACAATCATCTGTAGTCCTTTGGAAAGTAAGGTGTTACCTTGTACGATACCCTTCCATGCCAGACTAGAACGACGGTTATAAGGTTCTTCAAGAAGGGAGTTGTGTGGGAAGTATTTAGTTTTAAATATTTTGGAGAGCAATGTGTCGGGATTTGTGAGAATGCACCAACTCTGTTTTGCCAAAAGTGAAATGTTGAAATCTTTCAAATCTCGGAATCCTTTGCCTCCGAGGCATTTTGGTTGAGCCATTTTTTCCCATGAAACCCAGTTTATCTTGGAACAGGCGTGAGTAGATGACCACCAAAAACGGTGCATTTGGGTTGTTAGTTGTTGAAGTAGTATATTGGGCAGGAGAAAACATGACATACAATAAGCGGGGAGGACAGTAGCAACCGCTTTGAGTAAGATCTCTTTACCAACCTAAGAGAGAAGTCTATTATACCAGTTTGTGACTTTCTGATGTAGGCGATCAGATGGGAAATCAAAAGTATGGGTTATGTTCCTTGGGATCCTGGTTGGTAACCCTAGGTACTTAGTGAGGCCAATAGTGTCTGTGATATTGAGTATGCTTGTTAACATTTGTTTCTGCTGTTGTGAGACTCCTTTTCCAAAAGTAATGGCTGATTTGTGGAAGTTTACCTGTTGACCTGACTCATTAGCATAGATGGTCAAGGCCATTTTTAAGTTGGTGCATTTTTCAACAGAAGCTTGAGATAAAACCAAAGAGTCATCCACAAAGAAGAGATGGGAAACAGGTGGACTCCGACGTGAAGCTCAAAAACCATGGAGTAGTTCAAGCCTGGTATACTGATGAAGAAGATTGGAAAGGCCTTCGGAAACAAACATGTAGAGGAAAGGGGAAAGTGGGTCGCCCTGTCTTAAGCCTTTTGAGGGGAGAATGTGCCCATGAGGGATCCCATTGATTAAGACTGAATAGGAGACTGTAGTGACGCACATCATTATCCAGTGTATCCACGCTGGCTAAACCCCATTTTCATCATAAGAAGTCGCAAATATTCCCAATTGACTTGATCAAAAGCCTTAGGAATATCAAGTTTGCATTTCAAGAAAGATTATTTGAGTGTTCTGCAGCCAAGCGAGTGCATTAATTCGTGAGATATCGTGATATTTTCATTGATTAGTCTTTTTTAATAAAAGATGTTTGATTCTCTGAGATAAGATAGTGCATATATGTGCTTAGTCGGTTGGCAAGCACCTTGGAAATAATCTTGTAAGCAACATTCGTCAAACTGTTGGGCGGTAATCCTTGACAAGTTGTGGATGCTCTGTTTTCGGTATGAGACAGATGTGGGTATGGTTCAATTTGTGGTCAAAAAAATCATCATGAAAGAAATCCCGGACCATAGTAAAGACTTGTTGACGTATGGTCACCCAATGATCATGGTAGAAATTGGCACTCAAGCCATTTGGGCCAGGAGCTTTGTCTTTGGAGATTTGGAATAATGATGTGTTAATTTCAGCATCCGTGATTGGTTTGGTCAGCTGAGCATTCCTGTTGGAGGTTACCTTAGTGGAAACTGAGTGGAGGAGGGTGTGGGGGTCAACAAAGGGAGTAGCAGAGTAAAGATCTAAAAATTATTGTAGATGGTGTGTTGGATTTGATCCATATCAAAACATTCCTCACCCAAGTGATTTCGTATGAAGCTGATGCGGTTGAGATGATGGCGTTGCTTTGTTTTGGCATGAAAATATGATGTGTTTTGATCACAAGAGCGTAGCCATTGCACCTGACTCTTTGTACATCAATATTCTTCTTCAAGTTTATATTGGCCAAGGAGGTTGTTTTGATAGATTTAATGTGTTCCAAATCTGAGGTAGGGGATTGGTAGGCCTTTTCTAATTGGGATTTAAGATGCAAAGTCTGTTGTTGGGAGTTGATATAGTGTGTATATATCCAGTGTGAGAGAACATTGCGATTGGTTTGGAGAAGGGTAGTAAACCTGGATGGAAAGTTTGGGGGAGGTTGAGAGGAATCAGACCATGATCCAGCAATCAGGGATTTAACTTCTAGGTAAATGGTCCCAGTGATGATCATATTTAAAAATTCGTTTAGACTTAGGGTTACTACCACTAGTAAAAAGTATAAGTGGCTTATTGATATCACTCGGATTTAACACCTTTTAGTGGGTATTTATACCTATTATTTAGTGTTATCTGAGTGTTTTCCTTGTGTTTTTTTAGCATGTTTTTAGGAAATTCGGTGTTTGGGACATTCTGGAGCAAAAATGACGATTTTTGGAAGAATTCAAGTGCAAATGAAGAATGATTTGTCCAAGTCTCGGACAAAGACAGATCGATCGATCCAAAGCACATGAAGTTTTACGAAAGTTTATCGATCGATCCCTGGAAGCTTAGATCGATCCATCCATCATTGGATCGATCGACCCATCCATCATTGGATCGATCGATCCCCTATGTTGAACTGAAAGAAAAACGAGCTAAAAGACACATTTGACCTCAAGATCTATCATTAGTGTTTTATTATTTAGGTTTTATTTTTCTATTATTCAAAAACTATAAAAAGCCCTTTTGGCTTATTATTTCACAGAGAGAAGTTTTTAATAAGTTTTAGAACAAGTTTTATCGCTGAAGTTCCAGAGAGTAGAGATCTACATCTGTATTTGAGAGGATTTCTGAACTCTGATTTCTTTATATACAATTTGGCTTTTTAAGTCTTCAATGTTTACTCAATCTATGATTTATGTTCTTGCAATCATGTCTGAGTAGTCTCTTTGTTAGGTTTTAGGGTTTTCCTAGGGGAAACCAGGTTAATCGTTAGGGTTTGATAGAATGGATTGAAATTTGTTAGGTTCTCAGTCTAGATTTGTTCTTAGTGCATGAATTAGAGTAGCTAACTAGTTCAATGATCAGAGAATTATAAACTCAAAGGGAATTGGTTTAGAATTCTGATCTAATCTAGATGAATAAGTGTCTTTGCTTGCGGGAGTATTGTCTTAGGGGCTTATAAACTTATCGAATCTTAATTGAAATGAATGATCAAATTATCTAAATACGGCGGGAGTTTGTCTTTAGTAATTCGAGAATAGGAATCTAATACTTTGGGAGAAGATTAGTCTATTGTTGTCTTTCGAGTTGAGAATTATTTTCATTAATCAATCTTGCATGTTAACCTTGACCTTTAACCTGAATACCTGCGGAATTCTCTATTGCCTAGCGTTTTCTTTAATCATTTTACAATCGTTTTTATTTTATTGTTGTTTTTATTTCTCGGTTACAATCACCATTTTAATCCATTCTTAGCTTAATTCGATTTTAAAATGAGAGTCATGCTTTTCTGGTCTTTGTGGATTCGATCCCTCATATACTATTGTATTTGTTGTACACTTGCAGTGAATATATTTGGGTTAAAACTTGAGTGTATTAAGTTTTTGGCGCCGTTGTCGGGGACCAATAGTGCCTCTTAAGTTTTCTTTAGAGTTTAGACTATGAAATTTTCTTTTTACAATACTAATCGCGTTTCTTTATTCTTGATTTTCCTTTTTACAGGTTGATGATCCAGCGATCTAAAAAGTCAAAAGAATTACTCAACCCTGGTAACAAGGAACTCTTGGATCTAGAACGCTCAATCCGAAAGGCGATAAGAAACTCTCAATCCTCCAACACGATGGGGGATAACCTCATTCCTAATCCATTCTTTCTCGAACATTCGAACGACCCCCTTCTAGTTCGCCGGATCCCAGTTGATGAAACATGGTTAAACAACAACCCACCTCCCCCTATTGAGATAGACAATGCAATTATCAATCCAATAAGAGGAGGATAATTAGGCAATCAAGTGCCACATGGAGTTCAAAGAGGTGGTAATGGTAATCAGATGGAGCATGAAGTCATTTTACTGAATGACCCATTAGAACAGGCTTTCAATCACCCACCTCAAAAAGATAGGGTTCTCGTTGGAGACTTCAACAACCCCTGAAGCTTTCCTCACTAATACGAATGCTCTACATCCTCGTCAACCTCAGAGACAGAATTATAATTTCCAGTTCTAGCTCATTCAGCTCATACGTCAGAGTCAGTTTTGTGGTCTTCCTACTGAGCACCCCATGGATCACATAGATAGTTTTGAGGACATATGCAGCACTGTCCAGCTTGATGAAGTCCCTCGAGACTTTATGAATTGTAAGCTCTTTAATCATTCTCTAGCGGATAGATCTCTAAGGTGGCAAAAATCTTAACCACCTAGCTCCGTAGAAACTTGGGATGATTATAAATCCAAGTTATTAAATCAGTTCTACACTCCCACTAGGACTAATAATATGAGAAACCAGATTTCTCAGTTTCATCAAGGTCCTTCAGAGTCTTTCTATGAAGCATAGGATAGATTCAAGGAGTACCTTCGGGATTGTCCTCACCATGGATTTTCCTAGCTAAATCTTCTAAACACCTTTTACATAGGTATTGAGAAGCAATATCGGCTTTCTTAGGCTATATCTAGTAATGGAGATTTTATGACCAAGCCAGTGTATGAAGCATATCAGCTTATAGGCAACTTAGCTGCGAGTAGCAGTAACCATTGCCCACATCTGGATAAAAGGGGAGGATCATCTGACTCAGAATCCTCAGAACTAGCTGAAGTAAAGATGTTTCTTACTCAACTTCTCAATAATCAGAATCAGAAATAGTTGTGGTTATCTGAAGACGTAGAGAAGACTGAAGTGGACTGTTTTGCTCTTCAAGCGCCTCAAGTTGTAGAAGAAGAAGTGAGCTACATCAATAGCCAATGTCAAAGAGTGTTCAACCAAAGATACAATGAAGGGTTCAACAAAGGTTTTGTCCATAAGGCTTTTGTGCAAAACGCTGGAGGGAATGGTTTTCAAGGAAACCATAATGTGAGCTTTGTTCCAAGCAACAATTCAGGCGGTTTTCAACAGTAATCTCAGCATGTTTATCAACAAGAACCTCCACCTCAAGCTCAGCAAGAGGACAAGATGGAAGCTATGCTCAAAAGGATACTAGAAGGTCAACAACAAACTGAGAGGAACTTAAATGTTAAGATGGATAACATATATGGTGATTTGAATCAAAAATCCGAAAGCTTGTCTACTCATGTCAAGCATTTGGATACTCAAGTGGTTCAAACTGCTGAAGCTGTGAAGACACCACCAAGTTTTCCTTCTAGGATGTCTGATTCAAGCTCCAAGGAGGAGTTTGTGAATGTTGTTATGTTGAGAAGTGGAAATTCTCTTGTCTTGAAAGACAAAGCTGATGAAGTTCTGATCAAAGAAACTGAAAAACCTGCAGAAAAGGCGAGTTTGGAAAAATCTGTAAAAGATGCAGAGGTTGAGATCGATCGATCCAAGCATGGATCAATCAATCCTATTAAGGTAGGGAGTTACGTAAGTTCAGATCGATCGATCCGTCGATCTCATATTCGAAAATTAAAGAGATAGATCGATCCAACTCCCCAGAATGCTGAAACTCCAGTTCGAGTTTACAAATCTAAGTTTTCATACCCAGTGCAACCAAAGAAGTCTAGAAAAGATATGGAAGATGCAAAGTGCAAGGAGATGATCCAAGAACTGATCGTTCGATTACCATTCTCTGATGCTTGTCACATGATTCCTTCTTTAAGGAAATATGTCAAGAACATGCCCACAAGCAAGATCACTTTAGAAAAGGGAGCAATGATAATCACAGAAGAATGTAGCTCGATACTTCAGAACCGTATGCATAAGAAAATTGGAGATCCAAGAAGCTTTGTTCTATCAGTAGAGATTGGTGATATCACTTTTGCAAGATCTCTTTGTGATTTGGGATCTAGTGTTAACCATGTGCCTCGTTCTGTGGCTAAAAGGTTGGGTATGCCGGATATAAAAGGCACCAAAATCTCACTCATCCTTGCTGACCGTTCTGTGAAGTATCCCGTCGGAGTTCTTGAGAACCTTCCTGTGAAGATTGGAACAGCTTTTGTACCAACCGAATTTGTGGTTCTAGAGCTTGGAGAAGAACCAAAAGATCCTCTCATATTGGGAAGACCCTTTTTAGCAACAGCTGGAGCTATTATTGATGTGAAGAAAGGCAAGATCGATCTTCATCTTGGTGATATGGTCATGAAGTTCAATCTTCAAGACATTTTGAAGAAACCAGTCCTAGATGCCAAATCTTTTTGGGTGGACACCATCACAAAGGCTGTTAAGGGAGTTTCTGGTAACTTTTTACTTGATGATCCTTTAGAGATTGCATTGACTAACGCTGCTGATGAGTCTTTTTCCCTTAGAGATGATGTTTCAGGTTATACCATGATGTTAGACTCTTGTAGAAGTATTGAAAAGATGGCCAACCAAGTGGAATCGTTGGAGACAACTGGCAAATCTCCACCTAGACCGCACCCTGCGCCCCTTACTGATGAATAAAGCGAGCTGAAAGCTCCAAACTGGAACTTAAACTTCTTCCAGCCGGGCTAAGGTACGCATTTCTAGGTTATACCTTAGATGATATCACAGGGATTTCACCAGATTTGTGCATGCATAGGATACATTTATAAGATGAATCTAAGACTTATGTAGAACATTAGAGAAGGCTAAATCCTAAATTGAAAGATGTTGTTAAGAAAGCGATAATGAAAATTCTAGATGCAAATATTATTTATCTTATATCCGATAGTAGGTGGGTTAGTTATGTTCCTGTAGTTCCTAAGAAAGGGGGATAAGAGTGGTTAAGAACGATAATGATGAGTTGATTCCAACTAGAACTATTACAGGTCATAGAATGTGTATTGACTATAGGAAATTGAATGCTGCAACCCGCAAAATTATTTTCCTTTACCTTTTATTGATCAAATGTTAGAGAGATTGGCTAATCACCCTTACTACTGTTTCTTAGACTGTTATTCAAGTTTCTTTCAGATTCATATTCACCCAGACGATCAAGAGAAGACGACATTTACATGTCCTTTTGGTATTTACGTTTATCGTAGGATGCCTTTCGGTTTGTGTAATGCTCAAGCAAATTTTCAGAGATGAATGCTGTCTATCTTTACTGACCTTATTGAAGATATCATGGAAGTTTTCACGGATGATTTTTCTGTGTATGGTTCTTTTTTCGATGTATGTCTTGCTAACTTTTGCAGGGTTCTTCAGAGATGTGAAGAGAAGCATTTAGTGCTGAACTGGGAAAAGTGTCATTTCATGGTGATGAATAAGATTGTGTTAGGACATAATATCTATGAGAAATGGATTGAAGTGGATAAGGCTAAGATAGAAGTGATGACTAACTTGCAAGCTCCTAAATGCGTTAAGGACATTCGCAAATTCCTAAGTCATGCAGGCTTCTATAGAAGATTCATTCAAGACTTNTAGGTCATGCAGACTTCTATAGAAGATTCATTCAAGACTTCTTGAAGATTGCTAGACCCCTTACGAAGCTGTTGTGCAAGGATGTCAAGTTTGAATAGGATGATGATTGTTGATAGTAGGAATTTTTCTCTAAAGTGATAATGGTTATCAATTTGTCCCCGGCAACGGCGCCAAATTGATAGTAGGAATTTTTGAGGGTGAGATTGGTTTTCCCTA